>JABSTQ010010181.1:0-287861 GCA_013358835.2 Ixodes persulcatus | reverse complement strand
CGCAGGAAGTGCTTGGTCAATATTCAAGGTCGAGTTAGGAACGGGTTCGAACCGGTTCGCGCACATTGAAACCGGTAACCGGAGTGATATTATGTGCGCTACCCTAAACCGGAACCGAACCGGAACAAATGCAATGCTACTGAATTTGAACCCGAACCGAAACGAATAATGACCGGTTCGACACCCTGATCATATATATATATATATATATATATATATATATATATATATATATATATATATATATATATATATACATATATAGTGCTTATGTGGATGTCGGATAATTGCTTTCTGAAACGGCTACACCTACCTGTTTTTTTTTTGTTTTGTTTTTTTTTTCTCTAAAAGCCGCATAGCGTTTCACAAAAAGGCAAGCTCTCGCCCATACGTCTTTTTTTTTTCTCTTTTTTATTCAGATTATACATGAAGCGTATAATACCGAAGGGTCGCTAATTACGAGGACAGGAAGTGGCGGAAGGCTGCGCTGCCGTTCGACACGCCGCGCTATCGGCACGCGTAATCTCCGTGCCTGAATTCGTCCCTGACCGACAGCTGCGCACAGCTCGTTTCCAAACGTAACGTCGCCGCGTCGTTAAGTACCGCATAATGACGGGGCGAACCTATATATGTATGCGTGACATGCACTCCCCTTCTCTCGAATTATCTGTTGGTGTTTTTCTTTTTTTCGTTGCAGAAATAATAATTGTGTTGTGTGTGCGTTTACACGGCGGGAAGTCTGCCAGCAGCAATGGATCCCTGTCTCCGTTGTAGATGAGTTACCCAGTGAAGTATACCACCGCTAGCCTGAGGCCTTCAACGTGCACCACGCAGTAGTGATACACGACCTCACGCCGGGAGGATGTTCGTCCATGGGGCCCTAATTTGGACGAGAAATCCGACGGCTATGATTGGCCGGCGCCAAGGTCAAGTGCTGTCGGTTGGCCAATCATGGCCGCCGGATTTCTCGCCGACTTTTTCGCCGCGTGTCCAGAATGGGGCCCCAGATCGGAACGGGGCAGGGAACCCGGAATCTCAATAGACCCTTTCCGAAATTCAGTCTGGCCACTTTGATCACAATCCTCATCTGTGGAACGGCATCTGTGCCATACCAATGGCGGCCTTCTAGTGACTGATAAAGGAAGACGTTGAAGATGCTCCTAAGCGGATCTTGCGAGGCCTGTACATTCGGGTGGTCCGTACGACGCAACGTAGGAATGGAACACAAGAGCTACGTAAGCGTTTATTTCTAATAACTCAGATTCAGTCAATCTGTGGGCGGCACACAATCGGCTTTAAAGCACTTTGGTGTATAGAAATTTCTCGAGGCATCTGAGTGGGTTGGAGCTTTGTTCTGAATGCAGGTTCTTGGTCACCATCGAACTGAAAGGGATGAGAAAGAACTCACACTGAACAATTCCTCGCGTGCCGTTGACTTGCGAAAGTGACGGTGCCGATACAAGTTCATTTCCGCCATTGATATGGCAAAACCTAAACTGCTTTACAAACCACCAGATGGCACTGAATTTCGGAAAGGGTCTATTGGTTCTGCAGCGCGAGCTTTCGCTCCCGGGGGGATCGGTGGCCGAGTAGTCTAGCGCACACCGGCTCGGAGCACGTGGAGCGAAAGCTCGCGCTGCAGAACCCAGGATCCTGGGTTCAATCCCCACCCCTGCCCGTTTCGATCTGGATGAGCATCGCACCGGCGTGCGGTCGTGCACCACTACTGCGTGATGCACGTTAAAGGCCCCAGGTTAGCGGTTTTACCGCACTGGCTAAATTGCTCATCTACAGCTGAGACACCAGACGCCCACTGAGGCAGACTAACGTCCGGCTGTATAAACATACACACAACGATTTGCTTGTGCCTTGCTCCCTGTTGCTGTTGTTGTTGTGGAGTTGTTTTTGCGGCACAAATTCGCCAACTCGACGACGAATGCGGCTCTGTGATTGGGCGAAACGCACAGCGCGGTCGGCCATATGTCGCGAAACGAAAAGTTGTAGCTACTAAAAGGAGAGAGGTTATATTCGGCGCCCTTGTCCCCGATTACCTTCTCATTAGGGACGTTACCAACGTACCTTCCATCATTCCTAATCTCCATCTCTCTCTTTGGACCCTTTTTATTTCTATTATCATTCCGCTTTCCACGCGCGCTTCTCCGTGACCCCATTCCTCCTCCCCCGCTCGGCCCGAATATAAATAGAAAAAGAAATAAAACAACGATAATTATAATTAACGAGTTAAACTAAGCGGCACCATTCTTCAACAACACGACCAACAACAAAATATAGCAGAAACACCAGAAATACACACAACTAAGCCCTGACTGCCTCAAATCCCCCCCCCCCCCCCCTCTTTTACACCCCTTCAGCCCCGCGTCTTATAGACCAACAAGAGGCTCTGTCATCGCCCACACGTCACCTGACGCGAATCTCGCTTCTGCGCATGCGCAAAAACGAAAGTGTTCCACCAACCGCCAGAGCAGGCAACACCGTCGTATGTCGCACCCCCCCCCCCCCCCTTTTTCCCCCTCAGTGCAGCAATCAAGCTCAGTCGCGGCATGCGGCGGCGTGGATGAAATGGGGAAAATAATTAAGGAAAACACTGCGCCGGCGCTGTGTACGCGTTGACGCGAAGGCATTAATCAAGGAGCAATTAAGCCCTCATTAAAGCGCACGCTCGGAAAATAGTTCAGGGCAGGAGGAAAAGAAGGAAACAAAAAAACAACAAAAAAATCGACTGCTCACTTTTGTTAATCCCCGAGCTACGTACTTCTTTGGACCAGTCGTACGTCGATCCTTCATCATGTGATCACGCTCCCACCCGTGCGCACGCGCAGAGGGCTTGGTTTAGGTGATGGAAAAGAGGCCTTTGATTGGTCCGGCAAACGCGTAGGTTCCACCGCACTGACAGCTTAAGGGTAAACAGAGTATAAGAAAGAAAGAAAAAACGAGAAACTGGGAGCGAAAGCGGTTCATTTAAATATTTAGCTCGTACTGGCGCGCGCTTGGGTGCTTGCGTGCGGGCGGGTGGCACGCCCAGTGTGATAGCTTGCACGTGCGCATATAGATGGATACGTGATATGCGTGCCACCGGCGTCCTCGATTATGGGTGGTAGGTCGAGAGACGATGCAATTAAGGAAGAGAAAAAAAAAATTGACCCGCGTTGTTGACCTGCCCGTTGTCGGGGTGATGAAAGTGGCACTGCGTGATTCTGGGTGGTCGTCGCCATTTCAAGTAGCCATGCCAACGCGCGCGTGTGTGTGTGTGTGTGTGTGTTCCCCTCAGATTAACGGCTTGCTCAGTCCGCTGCGACTTCGAGTGTATTGATTAATAACCTTTTTCTGTTATCCTTGAGGTAATACGAATATTATCTTTACATCCCTGTCATGTACCTAAATATGTTGTCATGTGCCTAATATATATTATTTATTTGATATCTTTGATAGTGTGATTAATTGATGCGATTTTTTTGCTTAATGTTAAAAACCTGAAAACTAAATATTAACACTTGATGTGTAGTATGTCGCCGTGTGCCAATGGTAAGGCTGCAGAGGCCTTGTCAAGTCAAACTTTTGACTTTTTGCCCCTGCTGCCTACATCAGTTTCTGATGTGAAATAAAGGATTGATAGATTGATTGATTGCAACACACACACACACACACACACACACACACACACACACACACACACACACACACACACACACACACACACACACACACACACACACACATACATACATACATACATACATACATACATACATACTCAAAACAATTAGAAGAGCCGATCGCTGGAATTGAAAGTTCGACGAATGACGTGGTTTCAATATACCTAAAGAAAAAAAAATCTGCGCTGTCACATTGAACGGGACTTTCGCATACATGATAAGGCAGACCTTTTGTTTATATAAGGCTTCAGCATGTTCTCGCTTAGCCTCGCTATTGGTCAGGCTCCCTTCGGAGATCACGGTGATTGGCCCTTCCAAGAGTATTGCGGGAAAGCAATCGGACTGGATTTTCATAGCCACTAACTTCGAGCGTATACACACCCTTTCCAACGCGTAAACGTGTTCCACGAATTCGGTCCACCGGCTTCACCGGGACATCAGTTCGTCGGAATCGGGTGCGCTAACTTTCACGCTTCGCTGAGTCGTATTTGGTGCGTATACACACGAAAGCGCTCCGCTCCTGACCTCTTCGTAAAGACCTCCGTTTCGCCTTAAAGGGGCCCTGAAATCATAATTAAGCGTCTTTTTTCTTTTTTTTCTTTTGCGGTTTTCACGTCTCTTGGGGTTCGGGCAAGCCAGCGGGCGCGCAGAGAGTAACTAAATATCAGTGCGTCATATTTCAACCGGACGACGCGGAAACCTCCTCCACCTACGGGGGTGACCCGCGGTGCCGAAAGCGCGCGATGTGTGACGTCTTAGGTCCTGAGCTTACTACTGGTCAGAGCCGCTGAAAACTTATTTTTTGTCGAAATACAAAATAGAAGTGGCGCGAACCGTTTCAATTATTTATAAAAGTAGTCTATTGTTCAGTATTTTAGATCAGAAAAGAAACCAATGCAGTTTATAAAGTGCGGAAACAAGACATGACCCGTCGTCATACCCGCCACCAAGCGGTGGAAAAGGCGGCGCATACTAGAAAGGCAAGGAGGTTATAAGTACTAGGAGGGGGCACGTTGCAATATTGGTGAAGCCTAGTTATAAAACGATTTTGTGCCCAGCGTGACCGCAGATCTCTCTGGCGATTGGTGCGCGTGACATATCACGTGCGAGATGGATGGTTGATTGTAGGAGGATTCCTTGCAGGCTTGCGCGCGCTCCGTCCGGTAGGTTTTATCAGATCGAAGGCTAGACTGTGGTGTATTCTAGTACGCCATAGCTAGACGAAGGCTAGCTACGGTCACGTGACGTGGTCACGTTGGCCTGATAAGCGAGGAGAGTAAGGAGAAAAATGAGAAAGAGGCGAGGCGTCAAGGGAGCATGGTCTCCTACCCTTCTATCCTCCTTGTGGAAAGGTGTAGTGGGATCAGGCGCCAACGAGCGGCGAGCGTAGAAAGGTCCCGGATGTACGCGGCGGCGCTGCGGTCGTACGGACTGGAGGATCCGACCGGTTCCGAGCGTTCCCAAGGCCTTCGGCGAGCAGCTTTGGCTTCCGGCTTTGGCCTTTTGGCGGTATTGCAGCGCGAAGTGGCTCCCGTTCTGAACTGATCTTTACCCCGTGTTTGCTGTCGTTTGTGGCCTGAAGTGTCATGCCGAACTAGTGTTTAATCGCGCAGCAAATGCAATTGTAGCCGCCCTGGCTGCCCGCTTCATACAGCCTATCCAGAACATGCTTTAGTGGCGCCCTCTCGAGCCGTCGACACGGAGTGCGGCAGCCGTGACCTCTCGCTGAGCTCACTATCCCTCGTCTATAGTTCACGGTCACTCAAGCAACCAAGGACGTCATGAAGGAGGTTATTTTTTTGCTTGTTTTTGTAATTTTAATTTTAAAATTAAGCGAAATTCGAGAAAAGAAAAGTTTCACAAAGTTACTACGTTCAGTGCGCTCAGGTTCGGTGCAAATTAAAAACCAGTCAAAAAGTCCTTGCAGGGCACCTTTAACGGTGGACAGCGGCGAATGCTATACAAACCTGACCGGCCAATCCGGCGCATGTGAACCTTAATCACGTGTCTACGCGCACCGCGAATCGCTGCGCCTATCCCGAAGGTTTACGCGATACTCAGACGGCAAGGGATCGGCTTCGACGGCCCATTAGCGGCTTCCGCAGTCCATATCGCGAGGTGAAACAGAGTCGTTTTTTTCCACGTAGCCTGCATGGTGCGGTCTCCCACGATCCCCCGGCGCGAGACAAAAGCAACGGCACCATTCATCACGTCGGCAACCTTTTTTTTTTTTTTTTTTCTCCCCCGGGCTCTATATGTATCTGCGGTTGCGCAACTCGTACAAGAGCTAGACACCAGCGCGTTCGACCTTGAGCAGCGCTTCGCGCGTATACACAGCGGAATAATGAAAGTGAGTATCAAGACGCATGGGTCCGGTTAGACATTCAGTTCACGAAGCGCTCTCGCGAGTGTTATAATGGTACGGCACAGCACGTCCGGGCTTGGGCGGGGCAGCGGCGGCGGCGAGCGAGAGGTCACCGCGACGGACGCAACAGCGATCACGGGCGCCGTCGGTATCGCGGGCAGCGGGGCACGCGAGAGCGAAGGTGTGGTCGAAATGTGCTGACGTCGTCATCCTCAACGATTGTCCGGGCGCGCGCGCGCGCGACCATGCTCACCCTACGGGAGCACTGGGTTTTCTACGTCTCTTATCGGAGTTCAACTTGGTGTATTCAAGCAGCGCGTTTGTCTTTTTAGACGCTGGCTAGGTGGCGCAAGCTACCGCCCACTACAAAAGGTATAGCCTTAACATCCATCCATACATTCATCCATCCAGCGTGTCACAAGGCGGCGACGCCAAGACGCACGAAGCTGCCACTTTGCGGATGCGCGAGTGCTGCGTTCAGCCTCCAGCTGGAAACGACATTGCGCCACTGGAAGATAAGAACGGCGACGAGCCAATCACGAGGCAAGAAACACTATACATGGCACTGTGTCGTGCTTTACATACTGTCAGTAACTGTATATTACGAAGGGGGAGAGGCTCGGATGACCAAACCTTGCGCACCACGAGAACGAAACGGACGGAAGGAACCCGAAGACGTCGCATTGTGTGTGTGCGTGCGTGCGTGTGTGTGTGTGTGTGTGTGTGTGTGTGTGTGTGTGTGTGTGTGTGTGTGTGTGTGTGTATGTGCGTGTGTGTGTGTGTGTGTGTCTGTGTGTGTGTGTGTGTGTGTTTGTTTGTTCCGCCCTGATGTCGTCATAAGGAGCAATAGCACAAAGTGATGACGTCAGCGGCTTGGTGTAGATGTCCGTTACCGCCTTCTTCGCTCGCGCGCTTTCTGATATTTTGTCGTCCGCCCGTTTCGAGGCACACTCCAATGCTTTTGCCAGCGTTAAAAGAAGGTACAAATACACGCAAATGCTACGATATGAAGAACAAAAAAAAAAAGAACAAACAAAACAGCTCTTGGGTGTTATTTTGTGGAGTTTGGAGAAGGACAGAGTGGGCGAAATAGAATCTATCTGCTGTATACACAAACCAGGAATGCATTTCCATCGCGATTCCGGAAGTCGAGAAACCTTATCTGGGGAAAGAAGGGTTTTGCGCAAGCCCGGCTCTCCCGTTACCGGCTTCCGTTACCACAATTGCCCGAAACCGTTATTTAGTACGCCCTTTTTCCCCCTCCTCTCCTTTCTCACGTAACCCTCTCTCTTCCTCTTTCTACCCAAAGCATATTTTCTCCCCGCGTGCTTCGTGTTACAGCAGCTGTGCTGCTCTGCAGCGCATATTTGCGTTGTATCGTTGTCCGCTAACTTCTTTTTTTTTTTTTTTTCGTTTGCCAAAGTTATAAACGTGTTATTTTAGGTGCCGCGGCGTCGGCTCTTTTTTTTTTTTTTTCTCCTACTTCAAAATTTCCATTCTGCGCACTCTTAAAAATAAAAAAAGTTAAAAACAAAAGTGTGATGGTTCTTTTTTTTTTTTTTGCGTGATACGGAAACAGCAATCACGGCGAGCGATACGATTCTTTTCAATGACGATGCTCAGAATACATATGAAGTAGTCTTGTGCGAATAGTGGATTTTGAGTTCGAATCGAATTCGAAGCGAATAGTGGTTTTGGCCGAATATTTTCGATTCGAATATCGAATAGTTTTTCCACGCCTTTCACTACCATTGCATAATACTTAGACGAAAACCCAGCTAAACTTGTGAAGGTTGTTCCACCTGTTCATTTATAAACTAAGTTTGCAACTGTATTTTCTGCACACTTGAAGAAGGGAAGTCTCTTCCCGAAACGTCGTGTAATAAAGCCTCTACTGCTGTTCAAACATTTTTCTACGTTTACGACTTTCTTGGTGAAGACTTGTTCATTAATACAGTTAATCTCTTATCGGAGTTCAACTTGGTGTATTCAAGCAGCGCGTTTGTCTTTTTAGACGCTGGCTAGGTGGCGCAAGCTACCGCCCACTACAAAAGGTATAGCCTTAACATCCATCCATACATTCATCCATCCAGCGTGTCACAAGGCGGCGACGCCAAGACGCACGAAGCTGCCACTTTGCGGATGCGCGAGTGCTGCGTTCAGTCTCCGGCTGGAAACGACATTGCGCCACTGGAAGATAAGAACGGCGACGAGCCAATCACGAGGCAAGAAACACTATACATGGCACTGTGTCGTGCTTTACATAATGTCAGTAACTGTATATTACGAAGGGGGAGAGGCTCGGATGACCAAACCTTGCGCACCACGAGAACGAAACGGACGGAAGGAACCCGAAGACGTCGCATTGTGTGTGCGCGTGCGTGCGTGCGTGTGTGTGTGTGTGTGTGTGTGTGTGTGTGTGTGTGTGTGTGTGTGTGTGTGTGTGTGTGTCTGTGTGTGTGTGTGTGTGTGTGTGTGTGTGTGTGTGTGTGTGTGTGTGTGTGTGTGTTTGTTTGTTCCGCCCTGATGTCGTCATAAGGAGCAACAGCACAAAGTGATGACGTCAGCGGCTTGGTGTAGATGTCCGTTACCGCCTTCTTCGCTCGCGCGCTTTCTGATATTTTGTCGTCCGCCCGTTTCGACGCACACTCCAATGCTTTGCCAGCGTTAAAAGAAGGTACAAATACACGCAAATGCTACGATATGAAGAACAAAAAAAAATAAAGAACAAACAAAACAGCTCTTGGGTGTTATTTCGTTGAGTTTGGAGAAGGACAGAGTGGGCGAAATAGAATCTATCTGCTGTATACACAAACCAGGAATGCATTTCCATCGCGATTCCGGAAGTCGAGAAACCTTATCTGGGGAAGGAAGGGTTTTGCGCAAGCCCGGCTCTCCCGTTACCGGCTTCCGTTACCACAATTGCTCGAAACCGTTATTTAGTACGCCCTTTTTCCCCCTCCTCTCCTTTCTCACGTAACCCTCTCTCTTCCTCTCTCTACCCAAAGCATATTTTCTCCCCGCGTGCTTCGTGTTACAGCAGCTGTGCTGCTCTGCAGCGCATATTTGCGTTGTATCGTTGTCCGCTAACTTCTTTTTTTTTTTTTTCGTTTGCCAAAATTATAAACGTGTTATTTCAGGTGCCGCGGCGTCGGCTCTTTTTTTTTTTTTTTTTTCTCCTACTTCAAAATTTTCATTCTGCGCACTCCTAAAAATAAAAAAAAAAATTAAAAAAAGGAGTGTGATGGTTCTTTTTTTTTTTTGCGTGATACGGAAACAGCAATCACGGCGAACGATACGATCATTCTCAATGACGATGCTCAAAATACATATGAAGAAATTTATTGTGCCTGGGGACAGCGAGCAAGTGGAACGTCATATCTTCAGTCTCTGTGCACAACATTAATCTTTTTTTTTTCAGATATAATTATATTTTGAATTTTTTATCGTTCGCCGGGATACTTCTGTTGTTCGCCGTGATTAGTAATCTCCGTGTTCGGCAAAAAAGCGCAAAACGGTCGCACCTTTTATTTTATTTTTTTTAGTGTGCAGTTTAAATTTTCTTTTTTTTTATGTACAGCGGGCCGTGTTTTTGGTACGTATTGTATCTTGTAGCCGTATACAAACATCAACTCGGCGTACTTTTTTTATATACTTGATCCGGAAACAGGTAGGGGATAGCTTTTTGCGCGCGACGCGTTTAACATAAAGCTTTCAACGTTTCGAAATGTCTGCAAAAACCGGGCCGCCGAGCGTACACATTCGAAATAGTAAATAAAAATCAATAAAACGAAAAAAAGCAAGTTCGCAAAGTGTCTTCTTGTCGGAGAGTAGGCCAACACGAGCTGTCACGGTCATATCGTCTAAAACGCAAAAATAAATTTAAAAAAGTAAAAATAAATCAACATAACATTTAGAGAAACGCACTCGCCTCCGCTTGTCGTCTGCAACGCGAAAATTCGTTCGCTTGTCCGTCTGCTATAGTATACGAAATGCTCGGCGCGTCCTGTCATCGCCTGCTACACGAGATTGCTCGTCGTCTGCTCTCAGACATCCTTGTCAAGCCGCCGCCATGTTTGCCGCTGCACTTCCTCTTTCCCACTTAGCTTAGTCTTTCTTTTACTATTAATATCTTTTTGCGAAGTCTGCGAGTTGGGAGTTGTATCTGCACGTCACTGAATCTGCCGCGTCCCTTTTCAAAAAAACACAGGCGAAGACGTGACAGTGGCGAGCGGCCATCTTGTTTGTTGCGTACGGAGAGACGAGCGACATCGTGGCAACAACAGTAAAACAAGACCTTCGTTATTTAAAAAAAAAAAAATTATAATAATAAAAATCACGAGATTGTAAACAGTTTCGCCGCCCAAACTTGTCTTCTGTTCATTTTTTGTATCTTCGTATCTTCCTTTTCTATCCCGGGCTCTTAAATGTTAAGACTTGTCTGCTAGCCTTCACTTTAGCGAGACCGGCTCACACGATGACAGTAAACAAACATGGTGCAAAGTGAAGGGCGAAAAAAAAAAAATTAACTCTTCCAACTTGAGAGAGGGGGGAGGAGTTGCGGGAAGGATTTTAACCCCAAGAGACTGACGTACGCCGCCCGCCACCCATACGGTCTTAAAAATAAGACACTCCAACACGAGTAACCTTGGAGTTTTATTTTTCCCCTCTCCGTTACTTTAATTTACTACCGTTTTCCTTTCTCTTAAAGATAAAATACGAAAAAAAAGATGGCCAGGAATGCAAAACAAACAGCCCGTCACTTAAAACGAGATACACGCTCAACTTGGCTGTGCTTAAAAAAAGAAAGAAAGAGCGACCCTCGAAAACATTGCGCTTATAACACCAAACACCGCAGAAGAGTAGCGCGTCGCCGACGGCGTCATCCGGGTCCTCAAAACAAAAACATCATCATCATCATTATCATTGCAACAAAACAACATTGGTTGCGCGCCATTGGTCGCCAAAGGGGTCGCTGATTTTCCAGTATAGTGTCCGCCGTGACTTTCCGTACCCGATTGCATTTACGACCATGAGCTTGGTTTATAGAGTGCTCGGCGTCGACCAACCCAAGTTTAATGTCGTTACCCTTTTTTTTTTCTTATTTTGGATGCCGCGATTTTGCCGAGGTTCCAAATTGTCCAAGTTCAAGTTTTTTTTGTTTTTTTTTTTCCCGAACTGTGAACTCGAAGTATGACAGAAGTTCGACAAAAGTGCGAGAAAAGTTCGACAAAAGTTCGTCAGAAAGTGAAAAGGAGCCGACTCTGCAGCAGGCCCCTCATGGGGGCGAACATGAACGCTGTAACGATACACTTAGCTTATAGAACCCCGCGTCGGAGAAGTGTTGACTCTTGTGCATGTCTGCTTTTGGGATTTCCACTTCGGAGGTGGTTTTGCTCCGAACTCTACGAATGTGCTTTGTACTGTTCATGGCTGCTCTTGTGAGCTTCGTTCAGAATGCGTTCTGTCTCGTCGCCGTGTATGCGCTTGTTCTTCGAATGTTTTCATATATGATTCGAGCTTCGAGCCTTTCGATTGGCTTAAGAAAACCCTCTGGGATTTGGTCGCCGTTCATGGGAAATTTGTCTATGTTAATTCCTTATATAAAACGGTTGTTTGTTAATAACAGTATCTTCATTAACGGAGAAGAACCTTATTTTCTTCGTGACAGTGTGATTGCATTTATGTCGAGCACAGATTGGTCATTTTCCCCGGAAATTTTTTATAACGAACTATTGTATAAAGGTTTTTTGTTTTTTTTCCCAGAATTTTAATATGTTTGTCTACAAGTTGACCAACAATCTTGAAAACGTCGAACTCCGTCGAATTTTGTCAAAAGTTCGAAAAGTTCGTCGAAGCATCCGACACCTCTATAGGTTCGAGAAAAGTTCGCGACGAACGCAGTACGATTCCCGAATTGTATAGAGTCCCAATTCGCGTACAACATCCCTGGTATCTTTCCACCGTACTTTGTGTAGCCAGCTATATCGCTAGGCGGCGGCAGTTTCCGAACTTCGGTATGCTAAAATACGCGTTATCGCTGAAATCGGGAAACCATTACCATAACCGCTACCATTAGGTATATGTACGTTCCGTCTTTCTTCTTTATTATTTCTAATTTTACGCTCGTGGTTTATGAGGTCGCCATGCTAGTTAGGATTCGGAATTGCTTTGGCCGCTGCGGTTTATTGCCTATTTCGCAGTCGAAAGAAAAAAGAAAAAGAAAAGAACGTAGAAACAGATTTCCGCTTTCAAAGTCGCGTCTTCATCGCGAATCAACGTGTGAGAATAACTGGCGGTGTCGAGAAAGGCCAGCTATTAAGTGCACTGGTTGGTTTCCACAAAAGAAAAACAACAAAAAATAGGAGCTCCTCATTAGCACTGGGTTCGTGCCGGTCTCGCCGCTTAAAGTGACACTTGCATTCTGTCAACTCCCACCTTCGTTTTAAGACCAAAAAAAAGTTAACAATATTAATAATGCAGAAACAAGCGAGTTATTATACCCAACAACGATACGAATAGAAAGAGGAGAAAACACAGAGGCTTAAAGGTTGTTTTGGGCGCGATAAAAAAAAATTAAAAAGAGAAAAGAAATCCGGTTAAAGTCACACCTTGATGCGCAACGATGTGTGTACATCTGACACGAATTGACAAGCCGTTTATTCCGTACTTCTTCCGGTTATTACGCACACTTTGTGCGATGCCGCTTCGTATATGAACGGAGAAGCGAAGCCACTGATTAGTGTCAACTTTACGGGCCTAAAGACCCCCCTATGGAAAATAAGAAACCGCCGCGGCCGTCATCGACCCCGTAAATCAATCAAGGCCACTAAAAAGGAAATGCGTGTTTGTTTTTGCTCCGCCGTTTTCTTTCTTTTTCTTTCTTTCTTTCTAGACTGCCACACACGATGTCTTCTTTCTATCTCATACTTACGTACGCGTTTTGGATTTTATGATGAAAGTAAAGCAAATAATTGAACTCTGATCTAAGGGTGTTGGTGCAGCTTAAATTTAGGCCGCCTTAAAACAGCGTCTGGTGTGAAAAAAAAAAAAAAAGATTCAAAATTGTGCATTCATTTTATTGTTTACATTAGAGCAAATCAGTGGCGGTCTGTTAAGTAAGTGATGAGCACATCCGTTTCGTTTCGAGATTGCCCCTAACGAGTTAACGACCAAGGCTCACCACAGCGACTACATTTTCCCCTTGCCACACTACAGAGTCGCCGGTTAAAACAAGAAAATCTCCTGAATTAACAAAAAAAAAGTTTACGACATCCACTCAAGAATTCCGCCTGCTCTCTTACATGGAGTGATCTTTCAGTTTTCTAAACAAGTAACTGTATACTCGCTGACGTCACGAAAACAATCCCTCTGGCAACCGATGCGACCTACACTATATCGTCATTGAGAGCTTAAAGAAACGCAGTCATAAGATTAAGGAATTGGCCGATGAGAATGAATTAAGAGCGTGTCGCGAAGCAAAATGCGTTAACATAATAATGGCGTTTCTCAGCGTTTTTTTCTTTTTTTTTCTTGCCGATGATTTGCGAAAGAGCGTCGCTGTGGTCGCAATTGGCGACCACAGGAGAAATGCATCTCTAACCACTTTCCTGATAGACGTGTCACAGCTAGATGCGTACATTACAGCAAGTCAATTTTTGTTGCTTTGTCAGTTCTCAGGGTTAAAACACAGCAACGACAAACGGACAGGATGGTACGGCACGAACACCACTTTCAAAGTAAGAGAGGCGCACTTTTTTGCTTTACAATCTCACCGCCACCAACACACTCTTCGGCAGTGTTTCCAACACAACAAACAAAAATTCTCGCTAAGGGAACCCCGAAAAACCGCTAAAACTCGCTAAATTTAAGGCGCAGACCAAAACGAACATTTTGACACTGTGCTTTAATTCTGGCCCCGGTAATAGCGAGTTTTAGTAGACCGTGTTTCTCCCTCCGCTAAGCCCCTCCGCTTCCCGGAACTTGTCAGCCAAGGCCATCGGCACGCAGGCGCAGTAGCGGTTTTTTCGTAGCGGAGGGTTAGCGGAGGGGGAAACACGGTCTACTAAAACTCCCTACTAGGGAGTTTTCGTAGACCGCATTTGCCCCTCCGCTAAGCCCTCCGCAACGAAGCAGCCGCTACTGCGCCGGCGCGCCGATCGCCTTGACTGTAGAGTTCCGGCTAGCGTAGCTGGTTGCGGAGAGCGTTGCGGGACAGCGGAAACGATCTACGAAAACTCCCTATTATCTCAACGACGTCGCTAGCGTCATTAGGGAATTGTAGTAGACCGATTTTCTCCTCCGCTACGGTATCCCTGAATTTCACCCGCTAGACAGCTCAGAAAACCGCTACGTTTAGAGAGAAAATCGCTAAATTGGCAACACTGCTCTTCCGGTCATCTTGTACGCAACATGATAGCGGGAATAGACAACACTGCTCTTAAACGTGCATGCTCCTGGAAAGTGGCGTGTAGACCAGACACGAGCATTTGGAAGAAGTTTCCCGCAAGTAAGGTCGGTCGAACCAGAGTCCAACTTTTTGCTGAGCTCCGATGTGTATGGTGGAGAGAACAACCCGTGCGGTTCATTGAGCTCCCTCCGGCAGACATTCGGGGCGGACGCTCGGCACTGCCCTTCGCGAAACGGAGACCGTGGCTGCTCCGTCAAAAGGAGTCAAAACAGAATCGCCCGGATTCTGTTTACCTCGCCGAAAGCGGAGTACTGCCGCTTTCCGCGTGGGCTATACAAACCGGCGACTTCCTTACTGTCTTTACACGTAAAGGTCACTGGACATGGCCAACTTTCTGGGACATCAACGCCTCGGCGCACGCACTAAAATTAGAATTTCAACCGAACAAGAACAAACATCTCAATGTTCCCCTGGAATATTTAAGATGACAGTCATAAAATATCAGTGAGCAGTAATTGAACCTTTGGACGCGTATAGTTTTTATTCCACAACTCTACAAATGTTTTTTTTTTTTTTTTTTTTTGTATTGAATCTAATGAGCCTCTTATGAGCCACATTAACAAAACTGTCAATTTCTGCTATTCTCGACAAAAGATCGCAATGCTCCCGAGAACTGTCATTGCCTGGAAAACGTTCATTCCATGGTATGTCCCAGAAAGTTGGCCCTGTCCAGGTAAATCTGGTGACGGTGTCGGTGACGTTTCTGATGACTTTAGTTGTGACTTTACTGATGACGTTCCTGGTAACGTTGCTGGTGACTTTACCTGTGACTTTACTTGTCACTTTACTGATGACTTTACCGGTGACTTTGCTGCTGGCGTTACTAGTAACGTTACTGGTGACTTTAATGATCACTTTATGTGTGACTTCTCTGATGACATCAGTGGTGACTTTACTGATGAATTTACTGATGACTTTACCGCTGACTTTACTGATGGCGTTACTGCTAACGTTACTGGTTACTTTACTTGAGACGGAAGCCGTGAGTCAGAGTAGAACTTTTGCACGATGTAGTCTATCCCTGGCGGTCTAATGGGAGAAAGATACTTATAAGGGATTTCCCGGACGAACACATATTTCCCCTCTCACCAGTGGATACGTAGCACCAACAAGCGAGGCGAACGTGTCGACACGTTCCAGCTTGCTGTGTCCACGGCTGTTAATTCCGATGTCCAGTTTCCTCTCCTGTATATCATCATGATATGTGTCGGTCCAAACGGCCGTTTAATTTCACGGAAAGAATATAGGTCCACTTTGGTGTTTCTTATCTATTAACTATTTTGTCAATTGCTAATCTCAATGCTTTTCTTTGAACAGTGGATTCGCTTTTAATTACACATCACGAAAATCATTTTACTCGAATATCCTTGCGCGACCAAAAATTTTGAGATTTCGAGAATTAACCTGGTTCAAGCTTCAACTTCGCTTTCTTAATATGGCACCAGCTGTTTACTGTCTTTTCCATAAAATTAAGCTTCCTTTCCCATGCACGATAAAAAAAATAATGATCGAAAGGACGTCCTTAGGACATTCCGGGAAGAACCGAACAACCGACGAGTAACACGAATTCCACGTTATCTGGAGAATCTTATCCACATGAATAGCAGTTGCACCGAAAGGTGCCGAGTAAGTTTTTCAAATGAAAAGAAAATGACCGGACATTATTTCTGCGAAATTAAACGAACTTTCTGAACCTCGCCACGTAGCTGGCCGACCCCGGCCAGATTCGGGGCGTTCCCTTCACGTATCTCAACAAGAAAGTTTCCCAACCGACACCAAAGTTATACGTATCGCTAGCGCACGCATCAGTAACAAAAAAAAAAGTAAGATAAAAAAAACTTTGTCGTCGTCGTCGGCGAACTTTGAAAAAGAGTCTCCCGAAAGGTACAAGACGACAAGAAAACAGCCTCGACCCGAGGATTGCGTGTTTGGTCTCGGTTGCAGAGAGCGAGCAGGCTCCGGCAGTACAACTTGTTCCTCGTCTGGAAATAAGGCCCGATAAAAAGAGAAAAAAAAATAGAGGGGCGAAGAAGCGGCCGTATACCTACACCACCGCGTTGTCTCTAATCTCCGCTAATCTCCGTCTGTCTTTCTCTGTCTCTTTAGAGGGAAAGGGGCAGATAGGGAAGGGGATAAAAAATAAAATGCCGGAGCAAGTGCAACGGCCGCCGACGTATTTTTACGATCCCTGACAATCCTCTCTCTCCAATTATTAGTAGTTTTTTTTTTTTTCTTACCCTTTTGCACGATAAAGATATGGACAGATCTTCAAATATGTAGAGCTATGCTTCCGCCTAGAATCACTGAATGCTTATTAAAGCCGGGCCCACACTGTTCATATTATCATACAAAAGACAGTCTGGCCGCCAGACATGAGTCACCACAATATCCTTACTTCGAATGCCGCGTGCCAAGCTTTCTCCTCGAACTCATTGCCACGCTGCATTCGAAGCACCGATCTCGCGGGGACTCGCGTTCGAACATGTGCGCTCATACATGGTACGAGAGACACGGTTCTTTTGTATGACGTACACTCTCAGAAATAGGGGATGTAGTACTTACGCCCCTTGTCCCATACCATAGCCTCCTCTGATACTGACAAAGCTTGACAAATCGCCACGATACGCGGCCGCCGAAAGTGAAAAAGGTAGTGCGGCAGACAACGGATGAGAGGAGAGGCATGTAACGGGCGCCCCGCTGCGGCGAGACGCTGAAACACACTTCTCCCGAGAGAAAGGGAGAGAGAGAAAAAAAACCTTTATTAAAGTCGCACATGTCCTGGCAGTTGCTAGAGGGTGCCGCTCGTGCTCCTCGCGTTCCTCGGGCTACCACTTCTTTTCTCGTCGGGTTTGAAAACCATGTTTCGGGTCCTCGCCGCTGCAGAAGCTGTGCGCTGAATACCAGAAATGCTTAAAGACGTGTCTCGAGCATTTGCACAACAATGAATGGCACCACTTTTCCCATGATAGAGGGGCTTTAGAAATGTTGTCTGCTACCAGATCCTCGCGCTCCAAATTTGCGACCGGGCACTCTATGGCTCCGTCGTCGAACTGCCAGGCTTTGTGGGTATAGAGGAGGCTATGCCCATACATAACAGCCCAAAAACTGCGTTTGGACGTTCAGTCTACCGACGTCGTACTGACGATACCAACTTTTACGAGAGGCTTGATAGCTGCGTGATATAACTTGCTAAAATAGCTAATGTACCTCTCAAAGACTACAGAAAACAACAACAACAAAACAGGTTTTGCAGCAGGGCCGACAAAACCTCGAGCGTTTTCCTGTATTCTAGAATGCGTACATTAACAATTTTAATAAGTTGTATCACTCAACCATCAAGCCGCACGTGAAAGTCGTTCGACGTCAGTGGACTGAGTTTTTAATTGTACTTTTTGCGGTGTTTGTTACATATGCATGGACGAGGGGCGTAAGTACCCTGGCTTCAGACTATGGGCACCCAAAATCCCCGATTTCTGCCTGGACGCAGCCATTTTGGTACCTAGCGGAGAGCGGGCGCAATAGACGGCCTTTCCGCAGGCAACATTGCCGGTTGCCAGCTCTCGGGCACGAAGCGTGTGGCTGGCTGGATCCGAGTCCTCGCCGAGCTCTGACGTAACACTCGTTTTATACCGCTACACGAGCTGAGCGCCGAGCTCACGCCGAACGCAGCGCCCTCGCGTGTCCAACGGGCTCATCATAGTGCGAGCCCGAACGATGGCGGAGTCAAATAATTGGCGCACCAGCTACTAGGTGGCGCGCACTTTTGAAAAGAAAAAATGATAATAAAGTATAAATTAATGACGATTGTTACGACTCAAAAATGCGACGTCCTGAGATTTCTATATATGGTATCAGGAAGCTCGCGGGGCGATATATGGTGCTGCTCTGTCACGGACCAATTCACCATTCCTAAAAGACGCAAAGACAAAACAAAACAAAAAAACTGTTTTCCGGGTTTTTTTACGAAGCGTCTGACAACTGGCAACATATGGTTTTAGGAAGCAAGATGGCTGGAGTGTCGTTATTTCTGAAGCGTATATATACCTTCTTTAATGGCACTACTTCCGCCTATAGATGCGAGCTTGTCTCCGCGCTCTGTGTTCCACGTGCGCTTTCTCCCTTCCTTTCTCCTTTTGTCTCTCGCCCTCTATACTTATCTCGGTCCTCATTTCTCTACAGCCGCTTTCCTGGAAATAATATCGGGACGATAAGACGCCCCGATACACTCTGTATAAAAGGGGGTGAGCGCTGCAGAGTGGCGACAACCCTTTGCCTCTATTGTTTAACCGTGTGGTGGCTGTCATTGGTCCGCTCGTGTCACGTGACGGTTGTTGGGCACGCACCAGCGGGTACTCATAACGGGCGACGCCATATTGTTTTGTAGGGCGGTGCGAATGTCTGCATTAGTATTTTCTTCTTTAGTCTGGTGAGCGCCCTAAAGTAGTACCTGTGTAAAGACCGGACAATGTTATATATATATATATATATATATATATATATATATATATATATATATATATATATATATATATATATATATATATATATATTCGCTTTAAAACCGCATAACTGATTATATGAAGGAAGTTATGTGTACATACCTGGCAAGATCGGTTAAATGTATTCGAAAGGTTTTCCTGACCAATGCTCAACGTTTTCTCTCATGGAAGGCGATAGATCGTACACGTAAAGTACTCTCGAAAGGCTTCCACAAAAGGTTACGACACAAACGTTGCTAACATCGCTTCGAAGGAAAAGAAAACTCGAGAAATGTCGCCGGTAATTTGACATTAACGTACCGTGTTGTAGCTCGAGAGTGCTCGAAAACTTTATATTCACGGACGAACTTTAGCGCACCATACAAAAGACAGTGTGCAGACACTGTCGGCTGTTTCGTCGAACTTTCAAACTGTCGTCACAATTCGTTCAAGGTCGACTTTTGAACGGCGTTCTAATTTGTTAAATAAACGGTAGTTTATTTTGACAATTTGGAAAATGACTACGAAGGGAAACAAACGCAAATAAGCCTATATGCAAATAATATGCAAATATGGCGACAGCTAGTTTTCGCTTTCCGCACTTGCGCATAATAGTCGAACTGCAGTCGAACTTCGGTCGAACTTTCATCGAACCTTTGTCGAACCTTGGCCGAGCTTCAGTAGAACTTCAGTCGAACATCCGCCTAAATCCAGTCGAACCTTTGTCGAACTTCGGCCGAACATCAGCCGAACTTCAGCTGAATTTCAGCCGAACGTCACCCGAACATCCGTCCAACTATTGTCGAACTTCGGCCGAACTTCAGCCGAACTTCAGTCCAACTTCAGTCCAACGTTTATCGAACTTCGCGTTGAAGGTTCGAAAAAGTCGAACCCAGGTCTAACTCGAATCTCGGCAGGTTCGAGACAGCCGTAAAGTCAATAGATTCTGAACTTTGAAATGCTAATGCCCCGAGGCATTTCTTTTCGCGTTTGGCGCGCACGACTAAGGGCTTTTTGACTCGCAAATATTTCAAAATAGAAAGCAAAGGATTCGGTGAACGCCCTCGTAAAGACCCGTGTACTTAGTCAGACGACAAAATATGGAGCCGAATAACTCAGGCACGTAAATAGTTGCGGAAAGGTCGGAAGTATTCGAAACAAACCGTAAATTATACTCGGCAACTATACGCTCGCGAGTTTGCGTAATAGCTGACTCCCACTAACGCAGCAAACACTTTTTTTCTTCTTCTTTCTTTTGAGTCCTTCTACAGCACAAACTTAGTTTTTCTCGGTGACTCAAGCAATCTTTCACGGTAACGTTTGTTCGCAAACGTGCGGTTATTTCTACGACCAGTTGAGCTCGAGCGTAAAAACAAAGAGGCTGCTTAATGCATGGAGCGTGTAAAATGGATGTCTTAGGTAGCTCCTCGAGACCAAAGATCCGGCAGTAAGGACGGACGGGGTACTTGAATAATAATTACGTTACGTCGTAACGAGTAATAGAGAGTTTTAGTAGACCGTGTTTCCCCCTCCGCTAAGCTGTAGAGTTCCGGGTAGCGGAGGGGCTTAGCGGAGGGGGAAACACGGTCTACTAAAACTCCCTAATGTCATCGATCACTTTATGGGGCGGATGCTTTCGTATAGTCACTGAGAACCTAAGACACGCAGGGCGTGGTGAGCCCCTTGCATCTCATTATTGCTCCCTAGTGGCCCAGCCAATGAGAGAGCGGCATTCGCCGATAAGAAGGCCGACGAACCAATCACGATGCAAGAAGCGTGAAGTAACATAATGCATCACGCCCCTCGTTTCTTAAAGATTCCAAGTTTTCGTTTACTTTTTTTTTATTTTTTTAGATTGCGTGTTTTTTGACGTAACGCCAAGGCGCGATGCGTTTTCGTATGCGTGTACTACACCTGCATGCATACGCGCTGACGGTCTCACTTGGTGTGCGCATGCATCCGCGCCAATTAATTTCGAGACGTATAATTAGACGTAAAACCCGCGGAGTCGTGTGAAACGAAGAACGCTTTTGCCAGGGATGAAATAGCGTACACTATAGACTCTCTAGCGTATACTATATTTGCGACTCCCGCAAAACTGAGGAAAAAAACTCGTGGGAAAAAAATATATATATACATACGTAGTTTTTTTGTGAGCGCTCATTCTCCGCCCCAAATTTAGCGCTAACGGTTCTAAGCAGACGACAAAGTTTCACAAGTCACCGTTATCTTAGTTTAAACTTTTTCTTAGAGCGCAGCTCTTAGGCGCCCGTTTCCGGCTTGAGCGGCGTCGGCGTCGCCGTCGGCGTAAACGCGCGTTGCATGCAACTCAGGTTGCATGCAACCCGCGTTGCATGCAATTCAGGATGCATGCAACGCGTGGTTACGCCGACGGCGACGCCGACGCCGCTCAAGCCGGAAATGGGCGTAACCGCGCGTTGCATGCAACCCAGGTTGCATTCAGTCCAAGTTGCATGCAACCCGCCGGAGTCACCGGGTTGCATGCGACCCGGCGACGTCCCCGAGGTCACGTGACCCCCCCCCCCCCCGAGGTCACGTGACCCCTCCCCGAGGTCACGTGACCCCTCCTCGAGATCACGTGACCCCCCAGGTCACGTGACCCCCCCCCCCCCGTGCCTTCCCCTCCTCCTCAAGAGCTGCGCTCTAATTCGGCGTTACAGGGAGTTCTAAACGGCTTTCATTTTTTTTCTGAAGTTTTCAATTGGCAAATGGCGACCGACCGAACACCAACTTATGTTTACAAACAAACCGGAGCGCCCCTAGCGAACACCACCGACGCCTTGCATGCGCGATGGAGGTGTGGGCAAGAAGCTCGCCGTCGCCCATAAACAAACCATTAGGATGTTGTCGGCGTTGGTGTGAGTCCCCGTGGTGTCTTTCGCGTTGGAATTGCTGGTTCTACGTCTTCCTGGCAATGTCTGACTACTTGACCGGCCTCAGCTAAATTAATGAGGCTCGTTACACCGAACTTGGCGTGAATAATGTGACATGCGGCGATTCATTCCGTGTGGACGCCGCAGAATGGACGCTAAAGCCTAGCTGATTCACATGGGGTGGTTCTGCTCGCTATTTTCAGTCATGACGTCGCTCGGGCTGCAAAAGCCTGAACCGTAGCTGAGATGTCGACGTCGATACTGAAAATCCCAAGCAGAATCGGACCGAGTGATTTAGGCATAACAAGTCGGTGATGGCCAGTGGTAACAATTATCAACATCTCCTTATATCTACTGTTTACACCGAGCCTACTTACCCGAACCAACCTTCAAATTTAAACGTCTTGTGGGGTCTGCACTTACTTCTTATCGCAATTACCGGGTCAACGTTTGGTCTACGAGCCGCTGTCGTTTGAACAAGCAGACGACAAGCAGGAACGTTTGAGAGAGCAGACGACAGCTCGAACGATGAGGCGGCCGTTTGAACGTGATGACGCACTGAACGTAGTACGCAGGTGGTCCGTGACACTTGACGATTTTCCCGCGTTCATGTTGGAACAAGACAAATAAATCTGACGACCACAAGTATCCGTGAATTCAATCCAAAGTGCTTCCCGCCCAAGCAATCGTGGTCCGACGGCGTCTGTTTTTCCTTTTTCACGGCCCCTATTCACGTTCTCGGACGAACCGAGCAGGCAGAAAATATATGAGAACTGACCTTCAAACCTTTCCCGACTCTTCTGGTACAGCCCCAGTCGCGGCGTTTTGACGAGAAGGCAGGTTTTTGTCCGGTTTCTTCCAAAGTAACAGAGGAATGCACGTGCCCCATGGCGACTTCTGCCCACAGCCCCAGACCGGAAGTGCTCCCGACGCGCCACCACCGCGCCGTGACGTAACAGAGATGAGTTCGTGTACACGGTTTGCAGACGTGTTCGAAGCAGATATATCTATGAAGCAAGCGTGCTTCGAACAAGCTTGAGGTGTATCCGCGGATAATTATCTCCTCGTGTCTGCAGAGAAACTCCGTGGCTTTTGTATATGATGTAAGAATATTTATGTTTGATGCCCTAGTACGACGATGCCTCAGTACGCGGCCTTCTACGATGATGCGGCCCGGTGGTTTCCAAACTATGTGTCGCGGTCGGCAAAGCGGCTTAATTACTTTAAAAAACAAGCAAACTTTTTTTTTTTTTTTTGCGGTGGCGTTGATGAAAACAATTGCTCGACTGAGAGTTCCAACGTCCAAACCGTCCGCCCTCGTTTTGCGAAATCGTATATGCTCTAACAAAACTTTGAACTTTATTAGAACACATCTCTGGCCGAGGACAGCGGACAAAGAGCTTCCAAATGGCAGCTTGACCGCGGGTCCGGTATCTCTGCACACACAAAACGCCATACGATAATAAAATAAAATCACAACACAAAAAATCACCCTTACGACTTTTTCTACAACACTATTACCTAAAAATAAGCGCACACTGTTTTTGTTTTTTTTTGTTTTTTTTTTTTGAACAGTGATTATTAATGTGGTTGATGACGAAGTTGTTAAGCAATGTCGGCAAGTTACGAAACGAGAGATTGAAGTGCATAATTAAGTACGGAAATTTGGAACGATCCAGAATTCCTGCAGCGTCGGATACTGATCACAGACTCGCGCATAGCCAAGTTTGAAATCTGAGACCAAAAGGCAGTGCACTCTCCACACTCGAAAATAAAAATATAAACGCAATAAAGCTCGCTTTAGTCGTTAAGAATGGTCTTAAAGATTAAAGTAGGCTCCTTTTGTTATAGAGCACAGCTTTTTAAGCTATAGACCCTTTTCATGTTTACAAACATGAACTGCCTCCTGCGTCCCAAGCAACTTCCGGTCGCTCCGTCTTTGAAAGTATGTCGAGCTTGCCTATGTCGCCAGTGCTAGAAAGCATAAACGCTACACGCACATCAAAGTTGGAGATTTAACGAGGGCTCTCGGCTGGTCAATTTAACGTCTTGGAGGAGGCAAGTTGGTTCACAAGAGTATTCGAAAATATTTATCATATCTGGGGGTTCTGCGTTCTTTTGGCGTTCACCTGGAGAATTGGTGGTTAAACGTTTCATCAACATTTCAAACAGCGGTGTTAGGGTGGGCTTTGTTCATACTTTTTATGAACCGGAAGTTCTCTGGGACGTCAAAGACTAGAACAACTCCTGGTGGCGTTTGCCATGAAAAGGGTCTATATCGGTGACTGTAGAGATGAAAGAGAAATGCAGACACAGGCTTGAGCACAGCTTAAGTGAGTGTACAGATGAAAGCGAAATGCAAACACGGACTTGAATGACAGTCCCGCCTCTGTGCGAGTCACGGTCCAGTTGTTGCGAAGTCAGGTAGAGGAGAAAAAGAGCGGAACAACAAACAAAGAAGTTCGACGCGCTTTGCAATCCATGTTCAGTCAGCGGTGAAAGCAGACGCGAGTGCGGACAGGTGGTGACAGGAGTCCTGAAAACAACGAGGTAACCGATTGGAGAAAAAAAAATAAAAAATAACGAAAAACAACCGAGGCCGCGCGTTGTGAAATCATTAGCCGCGACGAACGTGTTAATCACCTCGCTGACGTTCCTTTTTTCTTTTGTGTGTGTGTGTGTGTGTCTTTAGGTCTCCCGTACACGACACGGATAGTATATAGTTACCAGACGAGACAAAGTACAAAGAAAAGGAAAGAAAAAAAAACGATTACCAGAGACAAAGGAAAGCGGTTCGCTAATTAAAACGAATAAAGAACGCCAACGGGGATAGGGTGGCGTCTGTATACGTTTCGTCGCCTTTTTTGGCTCGTCAGTTTTTGCCCGTGAACGCTTTGAAGAAGAAAAAACAACAACTAAAGTTAAAGATGTTACCGAGGAACTTGTTTTATTATTATTATTATTACTATTATTAGATCCTTCCGATAGCAGACGCGAAAATTAATTCAAGGTCGTCGTGTCTTTCATCATTGATTCTAGCTGTTTGTGCGCGCGTTGGTGCCTTTCTCTCCTCTTGTCGCGTATAGACTTTCTTTCCAACGGCTCAGTCAGTAGCCGGGTAAAACAGTAAAGCTGTGGTAGATAATACTGCTCGTACCCCGTACAAAATACCCGGCGTTCGCTGCAGGCACGATGACAGAATTCTCCGAGTACATGCTTCAAGCACATTCGAGAGACGTTTTCTTCATACACGTACGCAAGCGCCTATAAAGCCGGGAGTCACGCTGCTCGGATTCATCGTACAAAAAACAGTCTGCAAAACACGAGTCACCGCCCAAGTTTTTCCCCCTGGAACACGTTG
This sequence comes from Ixodes persulcatus, assembly GCA_013358835.2. NCBI lineage: Eukaryota > Metazoa > Arthropoda > Arachnida > Ixodida > Ixodidae > Ixodes > Ixodes persulcatus. The sequence continues at coordinate 262,619 of JABSTQ010010181.1, read as the reverse complement.
CCATGCCGCATTCGAAGCACGGACCTCGCGGTGACTCGCATTCGAATCCGTATGCAGCCCGGCGGAGAAGACGCGAAGGAGAGGATATGCGGGGATAATATCGCGACTCCAACTAACTATAGGTGGCGACACTCATTTTCCAAAATGGCGGTTTTAGTGAGGGTCGGAGATGCGTGCCGCTGTTGAGCCTGTCTAGTGTGCTGGCTTCACTGAGCGACACAAAATATTTCTGGTAATACGAGGAAGCTATGGTGTTATGAGCGCAGGTCACCTCTTTACCCTGAAAACAAGAACGGTGTTTAGCGTAATATTTACGCAAGGATGCGCGTTTTAATTCTGGAGCGAAACCGAAACTAAACTCTTTTTTGGATTTACTTTCTCGATATAGGTCTTAATTTCTGATTTTTTCCTAACTCAAGATGTGTCTCACATCGTAATTATTTAGTTAGAGAAGTTGTTCGCGGAAACTTTATTTTGTGACATGCATGTTTGATCCAGGCTGATATTTGTAGTTGTTGTAATTGTTGAAAAAGTCAGTGCTGATATTTTTGCGTTCTCACTGCCTTTTCTCGCTCAGATAATTGTCATGGGAAATAATGAACTGCGGGCCTTTTAATGGGTGTTTGGGTACTTAGATGATTAATTGGTTTAACATTATTCCCAGCACAATGCAATAGAATAATTCCAATTTTTACGATATGTCCACAAATTGTATAAATTAATAAACGCTGTTTTCACTGCAACAACCCAAAAACGGAATCCGAGTCAGACAGCTGAAGTGTGTGTGTGTGTGTTTATAGCAACGCGTGACGCTTAAAACTTTATATTACATCCAGTATTTGACTGTTTGTCTATATCTTGATAACGATGTCAGAGTTTTTCATATGCTAAAAAGAAAACAAAAATTATACCTTTCTGGAAAGACTATTATGTTTAAAGGGCGTATTTTCGTGATCTTGGCGTTAATTGGGGGCATACATTGCCGCGATTTGTATTCATAATAATAATAATAATAAAATTAAGATATTTTAATATGTAATTTTTCAAGCTCTAATATAATTTGTTGCTTATGATCTAATTTCAAACGCGGGAACAAATATGACAATCAAAAGTGGGCTCATTATCATCACTGGTGCCAATTGCAGCATTTTTAATTACCAAGTAATAAAAAATAATCTAAAATCAATGAAAACATTCTAGCTGATGTGAGAAATCCATGTAAAATTTCATTAATTGTGAGTAAAGTATATTTTGCTATCAAAGTCGCGACTTTTGGCAATCGGCAAAAGTCCGAAATCGCCGCCAATATCCTTCCAAACCAAATGCACAAAGAAATAATTAAAAAAAAAAACAATTACTAATTTTTTATAACATTTAGTTGCTTTCATTTTTACACTCCGTCGTTTTGCCAATCTCAGCCTTTCCAATTCGAAGGAACGCCTACCTGCTTGCACGTCTGCTCACTGCAGCGCGCTTCGTGGGCGTTGGAAGCCGCTAAAACAGTAGCCAGTTTTAGTACTACGTATACGAGCGAACGCAAGCGTTGTGTGCTTGCGCTAGCTTTGCGTGTTCCACACTGCGCGCGCGCGGAGCCGAAAATTGCGGTCTTGGATACCGCATGGCGATAAGGCGCACGCACAACGTGGCGCGCGCAACTCGAACGCAAACGCACACCGCTTGCGTTTGCTTCTACGCGCAATACTAAAACTCTCCAGTAAGGTACAATCCAATACCGGCTGCAGCACTACGTTGGGTCAGTTAAGAGTGTTGTTCGCATTCGGAAACGACATTTCGGGAGCCATGATCGCGCGCAGTTCCGCCGTGCCCGCTGAGCAGGAGAATCGGGGGACCCTCACTAGAGCGCTTGCCGTTTCCGCCGCGGGAGGGCGAGCGCCGAGCTGGAGACGCGAATATCCGAAGTGTGTGCGTGTAACGAAAACGGGTGCGGCCTAGCGGAGGAATCGTCAAACAGAGGAAAACGGTCACTAAAAATGCACGAAGGCTCTTTTCCGCGCCGTGCGGCGTTTGTGCGTGCAGTACCATTTCAAATATCGCCATCTGCGCGCTGCCATCTTCTGAGCTGTGGAACGCGTTCCGAGCACGCGCAGTGGCTCTCTTCCGCTGAACATCAAGCACCACCGCGCACAGCGTGTAATCCCCCCCCCCTTCTCTCTCCTCTCTCTCCCTTCCCCACCACAAAACAAAAACTAAAAAATTAGTTTTTTTTTGTTTTGTTTTTATTACGTTTTTTGTACGTTCATTCTGCTCCCAAGTGTAGCGCTGTAGCGCTATTGAAAATCCGAACCAGCAGAGCCGTGTATATATCGAGAGTATGGTCAATGGGAGTAGCCGACGGGTGAGCCACGGTGGAGCGGCAAAAGCGACGCCGCCGGCAGCGCCGCGTATATTCCCCCCTTGATGAACTTGAGAAGTAAGAATGTGCTGGGATGACCTTGAAGGATTCGCGTAACGCGGCGCAGGTATTCTTTCTTTCTTTCTTCTTTTTTTTATGGATGATGTTGAAAGTACATGAATATATAATTCTAAAAGATTGGTGAAAAGGGGGAGTTTCAAGCTATATACTGAGTGCGCTTACTGAGCCGGGAAAGGTGACATTGACGAGGAAAATTTCCTGAGACATGAGGCGCAACTGCGAAGGGGGGTTGCGCGTTCGGGCTTGGGGTCAAAACTCCCACGGAGCCGAATCCGCACTTTTTACTGTCTACTCCGTCGTGGCCGCGGCAGCAATCAAAAGAAAGATGAAGTGCGTTCTGAATGTCGCGGTGATAACAACGTCGCGTGCGTTGCCGTTTCAGTCACGAAGAGTCGCAAATTTCAACTCTACAGCGTGCTGAAACGAAACACTTCAATCCATCCTTACCCAGAAATTGTGATTGGAGGGTATTCGTTAAGCTCACTGCATGCCTCCGCTAGGGAAATATTTGTGGCCGCGGTGGTCGGTCACAAGAGCTGTCAATCATCGCGCCCAAAGTCGTTGAAACGATTTCGGTCAATGACGTGCCCTTATTTTCGCCTTATTCTTACCAATGAATGACCAGGCTCTCTACATGTGCGGCTCTGCTAACCAGATGCCAAAGTTCCAGAACTAACCGAAAGGTCTCATACAAAACTTTATAAGTGATTTTCTGGAATTTTCGGTGCTAAAATAGGGCCCCACATTTCGCCCGTTTTCGGTGACTGGAGCGCCATTCAGCTCAGTATATTCGACAGCTCCGTCGGCCGCCATTTTTTCATTGAAAATTCGGGAAATATCGCATATACTGTCGAGACCGGTTATATCGAAGTCAACGGGAATCGGAAATCACTTCGCTATATCCGCTATTTCATTATAACCGACTTCGGTTAGAACGAAGTACAAAAGGGAATGGGAAATTGTGATCGCTTCGCTGTAGCCGCTATTTCGTTATAACCGACTTCGGTTATAACGAAGTGCAAAACGGAATGGGAAATCGTGATCGCTTCGCTGTAGCCGCTGTTTCGTTTTAACCGAGTTCGCTATAACCGGTCTCAACAGTCTAACGTCTGAACGAGATAACGCTTAGATCTGAAACTTCGGCATCTGGTTCGAACCGATAGCACTACATTTGGGCGAGAAATGACCGGCAACGCGTAGTTTTATTTATTAAATATTAAAAAATGAAACATTTTTTTTTATTCGGGGGGAGGTGGAGGGGGATTGATCCTGTACATGGCTTTCATTGAACCACGTCAACAGTTGTTGTGGTAGCCTTTTTGCTCAGCGCAAACAAGCCAGCACACCAACGAACTTTTGTTTTTGTTTTTTGTTTTTTTGCCGGCAAGAACGACTATGGAATGGCTATTAATATGGCTGGATGACGTCGCGGGAAAACCATCTATGTACGTGTGTGCACCCGTGCACACGCACATCGAGACAAGCAAGCTTTCGTAGTGCTTCTCTCGATTTTCTGTAGTGTTGTCTGTAGATCGACACCAGTCTGCTCGCAAATTTATGGTAAAATAGCAATGCGTTTTTTGTTTTTTGTTTTTACCTTTTTTTTTCAGCACGGCGCGTGTGATTTGCATTTAGAGAAATTCCGTCGGTGCCCAAGATATATTCGCGTCGTTATCTCACAAAAACACCGTCGCTTTGCATGCAGATGTTCGACCTTCGCGTTTCAGATGTATTTATAAATCGCGGACAAGCTTTATTTTGTGTCGTTTATTATTTTTTATTTTATTTTATTTCGACGAACGCCTTATCATTATTGATCGCAGAGCAGCTTCGCTACACTAACCAAACACGCAAATAGTCTCCGAAAAAAAAAAGAAGAAAAAAAAGCTTTTCTAGCAAAAACAAACAAACAATTATCAACATTAAAAACAAAGGTGATTCAAACTTGGGAATGTTGTTCGCTTGGATCCTTGCTTTTGAAACGAGCTGCACAAGAACGAGTTTGTTTGGCAACGTCGGGTTTGCGTGTATATCTTTGTGCGCATATTTACTACTTGGAAGCCACAGACCGATAACAATATTGATTTCTTCCTTCGAAAACAGTAAAGGTTTTGGAACGTTTCTTTGCGGGTATCTCATCTCGGTACGCGGCAAATGAATCGATCTTAGTTTTAATGAATCTCAAAACAAAATCGTTCGACGAGGTAGGACACTAATTTAACGCAAGGATGAGACTAGACTTCGTTTCGCCTTATGTTGTACCGCAGCGAAGGGTATACAAGCGCGAGCTCACAGCGTTCGCAGCTGCTCTTAAGTCACGAGAGCTTGTGCCGCCGAGATGTGCCCCAGAGCAAGGGGCTCGCGCTTGTAGCCTTTCCTGCGGTACATCATAAGGTGAAACAGAGTACAGATACGGTGCGTTTGTTTCGTCTAAACTGTGTTCGAGAAATATCTCGCGTCTATCAAAGCCTATCGTAATTTAGAAATAAGGGAGATTCTTTTTCCTTATACTTTAAGCTTACTTCACATTCGTTTGCGTAAAATGCAAAGTAACCGAGAAGAAAACTTATTACCTTCATAGAATCTTATTTAAAAGAAAGAAGAAACAAAATACGTACGTTGCGCGAATTCAAGAACTGGTGCCTTTTGTACTCCTTGAGACTCGGAATAGTTTATTCTGAGAATAAAATAAACGCGACCGAAGTCCCCACGTCCTGCGTGTTGCACTCTAAGAAATGCCTGCGCGTCTACTTACCCGCAAAACACTCAAAGAGCCAATCTCTGCGATCTACGAAATCGGCTCAGCGAATGACGAGGCGGAACATCCGTTTACACCTAAAAATGAAGTCTGCGCTGGGGTATTACGCAATGCAAAGCGTCATGCTTGCAGTGCGTAATGCCACAGCGCAGAATTAATTTTGAGGTCTAAACAGATGTTCCGCCTCATCATTCGCTGAGCTGATTTCGTAGAACGCAGAGATTGGCTGTTCGAGTGTTTTGCGGGAAAGTGGGCACGCAGGCATTTTTTGGAGCGTGGTGTTCTTTTTGTAGTGCGTCTTGAGTGTGATCATTATGTATGGGTTTCTTATAGTGTTTTAAAGGTGCAGCGATCTAAAGACCATTGTGGTTGTTTTGGGGCACTTTATATAATAATAATAATAATAATAATAATAATAATAATAATAATAATAATAATAATAATAATAATAATAATAATAATAATAATAAACATATTATTAGTATTATTGTCCCATCGATGAACCCCACATATCTCCAGCCTTTCCCCTTTCCTTCCAGTGCAAAATAAAGAAATAAAGAATATGATTCATGTTGCTAATAATTAGACAACCCGAAAAAAAAAAAAAGAAGAGAACGTTTCGTAATTTAGAAAGAAAACATAGAGACGAAAATTCGCCCTGTCATGACTTGGAGCAGGGAGGCGCGGGACGCCAGAACTCAGTGACAGCATGCCAACCCAGCAACACCCGGCTGAAAACAATAAGATATCTCGGTGCAAATGACGGACTCTTATTTTTAGGTGCCACCAACCACTTTCTCTTTTTCCGTCTCGCTCTCTCCCTCTCTCTCTATCTCTCTCTCGTTTTACCTCAAGCGAGTCTCCCCCTGGCTGGCTGGAATGTTTTGACTCGCGGATACCGCGCCACGGCGTGTTTTCCACCTTGCTTCGTTTTTGTTTTATATATATTTTTTTTTTTTCAGTCGTTATTTTTGTTTCGTCTCTGGTCATTTGCAACCCTGCCAACTTTGTCAGTTGGCGGCGCGGCGCCTCGAGAATGTATTTCGTGTCGAGACTGCGACGACGCCGTTGTTCCAAAGATCCGCGCTGTGCGCGAACCTGGCCCAATGGCTCGCTCGTTTATCATTACGTTCACTATACGAGCTGCCGCTTACACTGCTACTAATATCATTCTACAAAAGAACAATCTACAGACACTGTCCGGGGCGTGTTTTGGTTCTCGTGCGACGGAACAGTGTCCGCGGATATTCGTACGGCTGTCCGCAGACATGCTGGAAGCGTACGAATGCGTTCGATGCGAACACGTCTCCAACACACGCGCAAAGCCTGACAGCGTCTATCGATCCTTCCGATCGGAGCTCGGCGCTCCGACGACGTCACACGCACGCTATCACCTCCTCCTCTCCGTCGATTTCGTTCCGTATAGACGTTCGCAGAAATCGCCTTCTACGCGCTGCCATCTTTGTCTGTTGTGGCTGTGCAACGCCTTCTTAGCATGCGCTGTTCATCTGCTGCGTGATATATATATCGGAGTCTGCGCATGCGTCCACAGCTCAGTGACTCAGCATTTTTCGCCCGGGCCGAATGGCGCTCGTTTATTTTCGTGGGGAAATGGAGGTGACGTTGCGCCCCCGGCTTGGAAAAAAAAAAAAATAGCCATCGAGGGAACACTTTCGATTTGCCCCGTCGTGCAATAGGCGTCGTATAGGATGATGCAATGTAGACGAAATTCTAAAAGCAACTACAACGTAATACGCTTCAAGTAACGAGGATAACGTAGACAACCTCTCGCAATTAATGGTTACTTCGGAAGCCTAATTGCAAAGCCATCCTTCTTACATTGGACGTCAAAAAAAAAAAATCGGTTCAATAACAAGAAGGCGCCCATCGTGCATACACACATATCTCGACGCCATCAGTCCTCGCCCGGGCGTATACAAGAAAAAAAAAGATAAAAAAGAAAGAGAACCGGTCAATGATAAACTGATTAATCTATGCACGAGTTCGCTCGCCTTGGATTCACTCTTAACCTTTAACGTCCCACATTTTATGTCTATTTCTCGAGTTGGCGGCGGGCGAACGATTAAAACGCCCTCCTTATCTCGGCTCCTCGTCGCCGCCGACCCTTGGGCGTGCTCAACCAAAAAGAAAAAGAAACACTTTGCGAGCGAACGGAATCTGGGCTTTAGCGGGGCACTCTGTCTTGGCGCCCGCGGAATACACGCGTGTGATGCGATCGTCACGTGGATTTGTGCGACATTTCTTCGGAATTCTCGGGCCGCGCGACAATATTTAGCACCTTAAACGGGGAATTCCCTCGGTGCTTTTAAAGCAATTTTGGAACGCCTTTGTTTGTGTGTGTGTGTGTGTGTGTGTGTGTGTGTGTGTGTGTGTTGTGTGTGTGTGTGTGTGTGCAGAGCTCCGTAGTTTGTCGCACGTGCAGAGCTCCGCAGTTTGTCTCACGTGCAGAAAGACTAAAGTTCCCCCCATGCATTGCGGAAGTGGTGGCGTAGACAAATTGGCTGGTGAGATCGGTGCATTCTAAAAACAGGGCGTTCAGGGAGCCAATCACCGCAATCCCTTTGGGAAAGTTAATCACTGCAATCTACCTTCAGGGAGCCAATCACTAATCACTGGAGGGAGACAGTCACTGCGATCTACATGAAGGAGCCGAACATTGCAGTCCACTTGAGGGGTCCAATGACTGCAATCGACTTGAAAGAGACAATCGCTGCAATCTACTCGAAAGAGACAATCACTGCGATCTACTCGAGGGAGCCAATCACTGCATTCTACGGAGGGAGATCGGCCAATGACGGGGCTGAGAACACGCTCAGGGTTGGGGATTTTGAATCTCCCAGGAACCCTGGGTTCTGCGGTGCGAGCTTTCGCTCCGTGTGCTCCGAGTTGCGGTGTGCTAACGTAGATCCATATGAGATTTGTTTTTTTTTTTTTTTCCAATTTAAATTGGGCAAGATAAATTGACGTGTTTTTTTTTTCACTAAAACAAAAATAAACTATTGTCGGCAAAAAAAGAAAAACACAAGCGGGAATTTTAGTTGGCATGCGTGCGACCAGTGAACCCATGAAAGCGAATCAGTCGGCGGTCCCCGTTGAAACTTCTATTAACTATAAATACACCAGCCGAACTTATAAAAGATGGCCGCAACCGGTGGTGCTGGCATAATCGAAGGGCGAGCCCCTCCCCCTTCCCCCCCCCCCCCCCAAAAAAAAAACAACTTTTTTTTCTTTTTTTTTAAGTTGTATATTGGCAATCACTTTCTCTTCCCACGGGTCACTCCGAAATGGCCAGCCATGAAAAAGAAGGAAAACAAAAAAACAAAAAACGAGCAAATTCGACAATGAAAACAAATATATATAAAAGCTTTCAACTCGGGCGCTACATCACCTGGCTGGCCCCACCCAAGCGCTTCCTTTAGGAATACCCGAGAGCAGCACCCAAAGGGTTGTGCCGTTTATTGCGGATAATCCGGTTCATATAGAGGTGTTCGTCTCGGAGAAGAATCGTTACCGCTTAGAATCACTTCGGTTATAATAACTGTCCCGTCACTCGTTCAGTTTTATTATATCGGACTGTTTTTAACCGCTTCTAATGAGATGGCGTCTACAATAAGCGAAGTCCATTCTGTTCAGATCAAGGCGTATATAGAGTCCCAGTATCGTCAACGTATCGCGGAAGCGTTTGAAGTTGAAATAACTTACGCACATGACCAAAGCGCCACGCAAGTGCATTCTGCATTTCTGCGAATGTAAATATAACGAACGACACGAGTCAACGTCTCGGTTCGCGCATCTATAGGTTTTAATGCGCCAACATGAAATGTTTCGCGTAATTGTAAAGTTGCTGGCAAAACCGTCACAAAAGGTCCCCGTAGATAGTAAGTCACGTGACTTGCATCTTCTGAACGTACGTAGAACCGTAAAACTGTATGCGTTTTACGCATGTGGCGTTCTTTCGACGTATACATTTAAATTTTGACGATTTCCACAAACGCCTTCAGTTCGCTGTACCATTTCGTCTTTTGGCGACATACTTCGCAAATCTGGAGCTCTTTTTTTTTTCTTGTACATGCCTTTTATGTTTGTTTGTTTTTTCTGTACAAATATTGTATGTATACCACATAGGAAAGTTTCCTGTATGAAAGTTTTCTGTACGGTACACACTGCACATCATGACTAACACACGTAGCGACACTGTACAGAAAGCTGTACCCTTGTGTCGCGTTTCAGGAAATTTACTGTCACACAAAATAATCGCGTAAAGGAGTACGCTCCGATTCTGTCACAACGCGCACGTAGAGTGATATCGTCCGGCCCCACTTCGATGCCCGTATACGTTTCCATTAGACGCACTTTCGGCCTTTGCTCCTTCGAGTAATCCATCCGTCTATTTATAGATACCCTGGGTGTACCCTAAGCGGCGGCGGGAAGAGTCGGATGCATAATCGGAGGGGAGACGGCCGCTGGCAGTTAAACAGTGTACACGCAAAACCCATTAAGGGTCATCCTTCACTTCGACAATCGTTTAACTACCCTATATAGGCGTCAGCCTGTTCATCCCCCCCCCCCCCCTTTCCTCCCCTTTTAACTTCGGACATCGTTTCGTGTACGCGCGTAGAAAAGGGGGGAAGATAAACGCGAAGATAAAGGCACAGGAAGGAGTAAGCAGAATGTAATCTAGAAAAGGAAGAAGGACGAAAAGAATAAAAGGTGCTCAAACTTAGAGCGGAAGGTACGATAAACAGACGAAGGGAACGGCCAGGAGTTAAAACAAATACAAAACAAAGATATGTCAGGGACTGTAGTCTATAGACCAACTCGTGTCTGTGACGTCACGCCACCGGGGTGGCGCTGCTGTCGGCACTGCGCATGCGCAGACGCACCACATCACGCGATTCCGGTGTGTGTGTGTGTGTGTGTGTGCGTGCGTGTGTGTGTGGTGATGTTTAGTTGGTTACTAACTAACCGGTAGCCGGGTATGTTGAACCGGTTTTCACTGATAGTCTTTATATGGGACCACTCGGAACGCGAGGTATTTCGTCTTTTAAGGGGATTTTTGTTTGCTTGCGTGGATACATGTTTGTCTGTTCATTGCTTGTTTACGTGGATTCATACTACCACAACACGAGGCACGTCTCAGGGGAGAACGAAACGGGGAGAACATTAGGTGCGCGCGGCAAAGATACATTTAAATAAAGTTTAATGCAAACCCGTTAGTTTTAAAATAAACTCGACGCGTCACGTTGTTTTCATAAAGGTCTCAATGCACCGCGGAAAGTATGTAGACAATTGCAAGCATGGCGCTTCACTGGTGCCCCATGCGTGCAAGCGTGCGCATCGTGCGTGTGAGCGTCGCAGTGGCAAGCTTGTACATGCACGCAGTTGCCAGCACGAGCAGAGACATAGCGGCGGCCAGATGATCTGTTTACAATCGTCTAGATAATAATAATAATAATAATAATAATAATAATAATAATAATAATAATAATAATAATAGTTTATTTCCCCAGTGCCCCAGAACAACCATGAGGTTTTGGTATGGTGGCACAAATGCCCACAATTGGATAAAAGAGATTCAGCAGTATCTCATGGAGACACCTGTCCTATATATGGTACAGTGCATAGTCAAGATTGCGCTTGAACGTGGTACAATCACTGAAAACGTCCAAAGTTGGCGAGTCAACATTGTTCAAAGATACTTGCATGCGGGTTAATGGCGACAATGTTTCCTGAAAGTGAGGGTAAAACAAGGAACGATGTCTACAAGATCGAGCAGGAGCATGAAAATTCACTGAGCCTAAAAAATCAGCGTCGATGTGACCGTTAATTAATTTATGTAAAAATAAAATATCACGAGAGAGTCTTCGCTTCAATAAATTCTGGTCGTAGTCATAATAGAACCTTCTACCAAAATACTTATCATAGACAAGACGAATAAAACGTTTCTGCACATTTTCTAGTCGTGACGCATCAGTGGCAGTCAGCGAATTCCATGCGACACTACCAAACTCAAGTTTTGCACGTACCAGACATAAGAACAGTCGGACAAGGCATAAATGATTCTTAAAGTCGCATGATAAGCGGTATAGCACACCCATCATTCGGACAGAAGAGGCAACAGTCTTTGAAACATGAGAAGAAAAGGAAAGTCTAGTGTCAAAATAGATCCCAAGGTCGCGAACCTCGGTGACTCGTGGGATGGTAGCTGATTTAAGAACATAAGAGTAAGATAATATATCGCGTTTATGAGACATTGATAAGATTTTTGTTTATCAGAGATATATCTATATAGAGAGATATATCTATAATTCACTGGGATTGAAACCATTACGTATGATCCCCTGTGTTATCGAACTCTGCACTCGCGAATGCTTTGCAGTAAGCACGAAGTAAATATACGTGCAAGCAACCGTGATTCTTCCATTTTTTTCTTTTCTTTTTGCAGTGCAATTTTATATTTTTGTTAAAAAGAAAAACATTAGAACGAAAGAAAAAAAGCTCTACATGTGAAATTTGAAAACCCAACGTTTCAAGGCCAGCTCGATCTCTTGATCTCGAGTGATCGGTATTGTCCTTGTCGCAGGCACGCAGCCAGGGGGGGGGGGGGGGGGGGGGGGGGACGACGACGTCCTCTCCCCCTCCCCTTCATACAGCATTTTGTCATGCACCCCCCCCCCCCCCCCCCCCCCCCCCCCCCCCCGAAACAAAATCCTGGCTACGTGCCTGCCTTGTTGTCTTCCAAAGTGCCCAATGTCTTTTCTTTTTTTCGAAGTACCTGGTGTATTTGAAACTGTCCGGTGCCCGAGACGGACAACAAGTCACCCGTGATCGAGGGGCCGTGCATTGCCTTAAAAGCGTCGAGTTTTTTTAAAATTCAAATGCTTAGAGGGTTTTTCAATTTTGTTTTTCTGCCCTATTTTTTTATCATTCTTAACCGGGTCTACCGAAAGGTTTAACTTTTAAGTCTTTGTAATAGGGATGCGAGTGGTCAAGCTCGAGAACACAAACAAATAATCTGCAATACCTTATCATAGAGCCTCATATAGGGCTTATCGTGGTACCAATTAAATGCTCTTTGCCTCACTTCGAAGCTCGCATTCTATTATTTATTATTTTTTTTGTAGAGATTCTTTTTTGAGTAGGATGTAAAACATACATCGCGAGAATCTGTTCACAATTAACTGTTCACTAAAGAGGACTTTTAGCGCCGTTGGAGTCTTATTGTATATTATTATGTGAGCATATCGGAATCTTATGGAGTATTATGTTTTTTAGAGCGCAGCTCTTATCTTAGGCGCCCGTTCCCGGCTTGAGCGGCGTCGCCGTCGCCGTCGGCGTAACCGCGCGGTGCATTATGGGAAATGTCCCATAATGCACCGCGCGCCCCCCCCCCCCCCCGGGGTCGCGTGACCTCGGGGGGGGGGGGGGGGGTCACGTGACCCCCTTCCCCCCGAGATCACGTGACCCCCCTCCCCCCGAGGTGCATTATGGGAAATGTCTCATAATGCACCGCGCGAGCCCCCCCCCCCCCCCCGGGGGGTCACGTGACCTCGGGGGGAGGGGGGTCACGTGACCCCCCCCCCCCTCGGAGGAGATTAAAGAATGAGGGGAGGAGGAGGAGGAGGAGGAGGAGGGGCATACCCTCCCCTGAGTACCCTTCCCCCCTCCTCCTCAAGAGCTGCGCTCCAATTCGGCGTTACAGGGAGTGTTAAACGGCTTTCACTTTTTTTTTTCTTGTTTTTCCTTTGTTTTATGTCGAAATATTGAAATGTTGTATATTAATGCTTCATGGCCGATTGTTGCAATCATATTTGCTATTATACTTTTTTTATGCGCGTACACTGGAATCATATTGGATAGTATTCGTTTTTATGTGCGCGTATTATTGGACGCCACACGTTTTCACGTACGCATCTTGGAATCTCATAGAGGCATCTGAGCTGGCGGTCACGGCACTTCTACGTCATGTTACACTGGCTTCACGCCACGCGGTCATCCGAACCTCACGCTGTGCCACCAATCGAACACGCGTAACGTTACTAGATCTAATAAAACGTTGACACCGTGACGTCACACGTAGCGGTCAGGTGACGTAACGCAACGTTACCATACGTCCAGCAACGTTGCTGCTGGCTCTAGCTCAACAAAAGGCACAAGAAACAAAAAAGGGTGATGAACAGAAAGTTGAAAGAGGGAAAGGGAGAGAGAGGGAAAAAAAGGGGGGGGGGGGGCAGGAAAACAATGCGAGGGGAGAGGAGGACAAAGGCGCGCGTTTGTTTTCGCCCGAAAGTGTCGGCACCTCGCGGGTGGTTTATTTCGGTTTTTGACGGCTCGGGACAGCTGTAGACACCCCCCAGCCCGCCCTTACTATAAAACCACTCAAGGGCTGTCTGCACGACATGTCGCCGCTCTCAATGGACCGCGCTGGCATTTTTGTTTTGTTTTTTTCTCGAGCAACCGCAGGAAGGCGGCAAGATCGGGTGCCTAATCATCAGCTTTCTTGTACGCTGGAGACAGCCTTCAGCTCTCCGTGATAAGGTGTCTCTTTTTTTTTTTCGTTTTGTCTTCCGTTTCTTTCTGTGTGCACTAGAACTGAGAACGGCGGGGAAGCCTGACTCCAGCGCGAGTTTCACACGTTCGATGACGCTTCGGCGTCTCGTGGGCTTCGAGCGTGCTCGCGAAGTCGAAGCACGACGGAAGGCGGCGGGCGCGAGCTGCAGGGTCGGCTATCGGGAGCAGACGCCCTGTGCGTTTTCATCCCGTCAGTGGCCATGCGGGCAGAAAGTGAGGGAGAGGAGGAGACGAGAGGGGACGGTCAGAACGGCGACCTCTTTTTGGAAAGATTAGTGAAAACTTAAAACTAACTGCCTAGCTTTTTTTTTTTTTTTCTTATATCACGCACGGCTTACTCAGTGAGGAGATCTCGTGGATCATTTTCTGTCCTCCATTAGGGTCTCAGCAACGAGGACGCCGCTCTACTGCGAATGCGCGCCGCTAGGTGACGTTGTCTGCGGAGTTTTGAACCTCGTATACGCGGGTTGCTGAAAGCGCTGCGGGACGGCAAAAACGATCCGCGGAACGATTTAGCGGACAGCTCGTGAACGCCACGAGGAGAGAGGAAAATCTCGGACGACGCGCAAGCATTAAAATCAAATTTCGTGCCGGGTAAAAAAATAAAAATAAAAAAATCGCAGCGCTTTTTTTTTAATTTTGGTTTGTCTGTTTTTTGGTTCGTGTTATATTTTTTAAACCCGTTTTACTCCTATCACTCGAGGCTGGTTCAGACATTTACGTCGATCGCGTTCACAGCAACCAAGATGCCCATAACGGCAGAGACGCCGAGGTAACCGCGACTAACGATTGCTTCACGAAGCTACTTTTTTGTTGTTGTTGTTGAACATGTCTCCCGGTGACCCTGCCGTTGTTGTCGCTTGCGTCGCTCTGAACGCAACTGTAGCGCAACAACGCAACTGCCCCGAGCTAGAGTCACTGTAGTCTGAAATAACGTCATTGGATCCTGGGAAAGTATACGCCAAGCTTCATGTAGGGTCGCCATTTTTGTTCATGGAATGAGTGGTGTCTCCTTAACCTCTTCATTCTTGGTAAGGCGATCTAAATTCGCTGGTGACGGGCAGCTTTATAGTGACGTGAAACAGGCACACATCTTCGCAACGCCACCCCACTTTTTTTCTGCATTGAAAAGTACTTGACCTTTCTTTAAATACGCAAGAACAAGGATACAATAGACTATACTTCAATAAATCCGTCACCGCGCGCGTTGCATTATGGGAACCTGTGCTTCCCCACTGATTCCCACAATGCACAACGCGGCATTATACGCCGCGACGAGGCGCTTCGAGTTTTGGAATAAGTCTATTGTAAGAGAGCTCTGGAGATAAGCATGACAGAGACGCTTATATTGGCGATATATTGGCGGCGAGAAACGCTTTTAGTGCGATGGTGCTCCATGTAGCGATCTTGGAGCGACTGGTTGCAGAACGACCCTTTGGACGCTTCGAAGAATTCAATGGACCTAAATGGCGATTTTTTGTGGCAACTGAAACCGATCATCAGCTGCAGTCACCTTGCGCGGTTTTGTCGTCTGTACGTTAGTATCTGTTTGTGTCCGGCCAGCAGCCAGGGAAGGCAATGGCCCTACTTTCCCAGGTTCGAACTGTATACTCTGAACCAGTGGCAAACTGTTTACATCGGTACCGCTCTCGTGTTCGAAACATCCGGTGTCGAGAAGGCAAAGCAGGTGCAAATTAGTCGTGAGTGTTTAAACTATACGTGAGGAGGCTCCATGTCTGCATGCCTTTAATGAACGGCGACTCTGATTCACACATCAGATTTAGCCAGCCTATAGTACAACTGGTATACTTCGTTCACTCCCTGAACTGACAGTCCGGTGAAAATTACGTGTTCGTTAAAACTAGACATTCGCCTCTGCCGTTTGCCAATGTATACGGGGGCCGAGGTCTCGTCAAGCTGACACTTGGAAGCTTTTTCTCTCGGTCCCCACCATCAATTATGGAAAATAAAATTATTATTATTATTATTATTACTATCTCTCGCCACGTGATTACGCTCCCGCCCATACTCTCGCATGCAGAGATCGGAGTCACGTGATTAATGAGGAGGAGGAGGAGGAGGAGGAAGAAGAAGAAGAAGAAGAAGAAGAAGAAGAAGAAGAAGAAGAAGAAAAAGAAAACGAAGAAGAAGAAGAGGAGGAGGAGGAGGTTGATTTGTCCGCTGACAACGAGCTTCCACGGTTGTTTAGCGACGTGTATTCCACACCATGAAGACCATGAAGATGGCGTGTCATGGCAGCCTCCAACGTAACTCTCCGACGTCAGGCTATTGCGGTGGCGCCGCAGTCGGCACTGCGCATGCGCAGACGGTTCATCTTGCGTGAATCTGGTTTCTGCTCCCGCGCAGCATGCCCACAGCTGGTGAGCTTAGTTAGGTGTGCAATGAGAAAAGCCCGGCGTTCCCTGACGTGCACCAAGCAGCATAGGTGCACGCAAAACGGGCAGGGACGAGGTGGAGCCTGCAGGAAAAGGACATCCATTATGAGTAGGGTTCCGCGTTTTCGGTATCTATTTTTCTTCAGATTCGGGGGTTATTTATCGGTGTTTATTTTTTCTCTTGGAATCGGTGTTTTTCGGTGTTTAATTTCAATGCTGGAAAGAAATCGGTGATTATCGGGGCTTGTGTTGCAAAGCGACTGCATAATACTAGAAAAACCACGGCACACCTCACATTGCACACGTTCATTGTACACACAAACACGTCACACAATGCACATACATATGGAAATAACAGAAAGCGTGACGCTTTCAGAAGCATGATATCAAAACTGAAACTTATTGAAAAAAATTGACATGTACATTGTCAGAGACTTGTCAGTCATCGGAGCACGTTCCTTGCGGCTGAGGAAACGCAGTCCAGAAAACTCACGCTCCACGTTCGCGCTTGAAACGGGGATGGCAAGAAAATCAAAAGAAGCTTTTGACAAGACTGGCCATTCCTTGCTGTGCGCTCTCCAGAAGCTGCCAATGCATTGCTCTATTGCCCTCCCCCTTCCCCTCTTCACCTTTCCTCCTTTCGCCCATACACCAGGAAACCTACGGTATGCCTAAATAAAATACTTGAAAACCGCAGTGCTAAAAAAGATAAGGGACGGGAACGGGGCAATAAGCATGGTTTCAAAAGAAAGGGACGACCCCAAGGAAAGTTCAGGGGGGCTGTGTTCCGGGTCAACGAGAAAAGAAAGCGGGCTAGAATATTCTTTCAGCAAAGCTGCCATTTTTTTCCGCAGCTTGAATTCGGTGTTTTTCGGTTTTTACCGATTCAGAAAAAAACGCCTCGGGGGTTAATTATCGGTATATATCGGTATATACCAAAAACACGGAACCCTAATAATGAGGCGATGATTCGACCGACGCCTTATCACTACTAAAAATCACCACCAGCCCCGGCCCCAAGCGCAACAAATCCGTTGGCACGCATATACTCCTATAACAAAAAAAAAACGTAATACATACGGGTGGTTTATAAATGCTTTAAAAAAATACAGAAAAAAAAACCGGAGAAAAGGGAAAGGGCTGCACGCTTTTCTCCAAATTTGGTTTCCTCCTTGCTGGGTTGGGGCAGACGGGAGAAAGGCCCGGATGGCGGTCATGAAACTGTATTTTTCATCGGACACCGTCACTTTTGCACGTCAATGGCCGATGAAAATGGTCAGCTTCCACCCCAACTTAGCGTGGCCACAGAGTCCGACACACTCAAAGATGCGCTGCGGTATTCATAATGACGCTGGCCACAAAAAGAAGAAAAAAAAATTCTAAGCTTTTTCTTCTTCTTTTTTTTTTTTTTTGGGGGGGGGGGCATATTATAAGCGAAGAGTGCGTGTGCCAACGTTATTACATTAGCTCAGTTACGTAACTGCCCAGAGACGCTGCTTCCACGAGCAGTGCACCCCCTCTCTCCTCCCACGGCTCGCCTCCCGTCGTTCGACGCGCCACCGTTTTGTGGTGGGGGGACGGTTGCTATGGTGGTAACTAGAGTGTATTCTATGGAATACGCATGTTTCGAAGCACAGCGTCTAGATGGCGTTTCATCGTAGTCTATGAAACACGAAGTTTTGAAACGAAAATCTAGATAGCGCTTCGATCGACGGGAGGTGAACTGAAGGGAGTAAGGGGGGAAGTCCCCTCCGCGGGAGCTCCACAGCCGAGGTAATCTAGTAACTTTGGCGTGTGCACACCTTTAATGCGCCTTAGCTTTGCCTATACACAGCCACAGAAAGTCGTCCCCATTAAGTATACGTGGCTTGCACTGACGTCACATCAGCCGCCATTGTGGCGGCCTTGTTTCTGAACGTGTACCTTCTGCACTCCGCACAAATAGAAATGACCAGCAGAATGGCGCCATGACGTCACATGCAAGCCATGCTTCTAAACCATAAAAAAAAAATTGTCTCCGATTTTGAGTTTTTTGTGTTGTGAACGCCCAAAGCGACGAATATATAACGTGAGACATCGTCGCGACATCTCCCCGGCGTTCCGTCGTACGGACGCTCGGCGAGACGCTAAAGGCGACCACCCGCGGTTGCGCTCATTCGGCACAATCGCCCCTGGAGCCGAAGACGCTCGATCTTGCGAATCAGGGCCGCCGCTGACAGCTCTTGCCGATTGACCGAGGCAGCCGAAGAAAGAGGAGGGGGGTTCCCGACGACGACGACGACGACGAGGCAACACGACACTTCTTCTGTGGACGCGTCGATGATGAACGATGCCCCGCGGGAGGACAGGGCCTTTTCTTTGCGGACGGGATTGTCCCCTGCCTAAAATGGTTCTGTCACAGTTCATCCCAAGTTTAAAGGCCCTTTCGCATACACCTACACCGTAAGCCGCCCCCCCCCCCCCCCAACAATTTTTTTTGCGTATGTACTTTAAAAACCGTCGACCAGTTCGCGCTTTCCACTTTGCCCCGACTCCTCCTCTCCCCCCTTCTACCATGTCCACCGTTGCCTGTTTTCTCCTCCCCTAGGGTGAGGAGGATGTTCTGCCTTGCAGAATTTCGTGTCTGGTCGCCGGCCTTTAAGGTGCGTAAGACACGAGCTGAGCCCGCGGTGAAAGGGTATTCCGTTCACCCCTATAAGCTAAGAAGAGCTGTAGGAGCCACGCACTTGCCGGACCAATCAGCCTCCTCCCTTTCATCACCTGTGACCCCGCTCTCTGCGCGCGGCGGCATCTGCTGGAGCACGATCACGTGGGCAAAGATAGCCGTATACGATGACCGGTCCAACGAGCACATAGCTTCCTCCGTACTGTGTGCTCGGAGGTGAACCGAGCCTATTAGCCCCGTGCGCGACCGAAAGCGTCGCTGTGGTCGGCCTTCCACGATTGGCCGAACGCTGACTATGACGTCGGAAAGGGGATTTATCATCGACGGGAATAAGAGGAATGAAAGAACTTTAATTTTGACAGTGTTGGCAGTGTTCCTTTGAGAGCGCAATGATTTCAAGCTTCCACCATGCTAATAACAAACACCATCGAACTTGTTGTTTGCAAGGTAATGACGTCACAAAGGGAAACCACAGGAGGGCGCCACCAAAACTTCTCGCCGCTAATACGGTTAACGTCACCGCGACTTGGCAAAGATCGAACGCTAAATTGCCCCCGGCAGCCAGTCGAAGCGGAGGAGCAAAACACCTGGCAGCAGGGGGAGAGCATTCCGCGCCTCGCTTCGACGCACCGACTGGCTCACTAACCGCTCATTCACAATGGACGCGGATCCGCGTTGGCAAAGCGGTTGCGAACGCAGTTGTATAAAGATCCAGTACAATTGCACGCGCACGTGATGTCATCGAGTGCGCGTGCAATTGTACTGGATCTTTATACAACCGCGTTCGCAACCGCTTTGCGAACGCGGATCCGCTTCCAGTGTAAATGAGCGGTAAGGCCGTTGTTGCCTTCGCCGTTTTGCCTAGATTTCTGCTGAGACGGAGCACATAGTGTGAGTTTGGCCAATACCACCTAGAACACAAGGCCTGCGCGTTTCCTCCTCTAAACGTCATCAATAGTAGATCCCCTCAGCGCCCCCTAGGTAGCCCGGATGAGCACCGTCGTCTGCTACATCATCTGCGACATCGTCTGCTCCATCGCCTGCTTCAGTGGTTTGTGTAGCAGATAATGAAACAGATGCTCACGCCGAGTGTCTGTTGCTATTGGGGAGGAGATCGAATGGTGGCGCTGGCTAGCGGCCGTCGTCGGAACTATTCTGCGGGAATCACAATCCCGCCGCTAGTATTCGTTCAGCCATGGAGGACGAGGACTTGAGGCTCGTGAAAGGTATTTAGAGAACATTTATCTGCTCGAAAAGCATCTGCGTAGGGGTAGCATAGTCCCTGCTTGTCTCACCTTGCTTTAAATGTCACCGCATTCTCGTTGGAAGCAAAAACCAACCCACGTGTAGGCGCTCGCGATCGGCCGCGTCGCTCCGGCTGCGCGCGCCCGCACATGAAGGCACCCTACGCGCGCCAGGTCGAGCGTGACTGACGCGGTGTGGCGATGTTTGTGCGCTTCCTAGGTTGGAGAAACCGTATTCACGAAACACACGCATTGCTTTTCAGTGTCCCTGTCCCTTGCAACGATCATCTGCCGCATCGACGAGAGCAAGAGGTGCCTCGTTGAAGGCGAAGACGTACTGAAATGTGATCATGTAATCGAGCGCGGCGTCGCCCGGAGAAATCTTCACCAAAACATCAACAAAATAGTCATTACATTACGTGTTTTTTTTTTTGAAATGCCAAAATACAGAACACACTGGTGAACATTATAATGTAGAATGTGGCTAATTAGACTGCATATTGGCATTTAACGTTACAAGTTGTATTTTTCAGTTTAATTTATCGGTTATTCAAAGGTGGACGGTTCACGATGAAATATCAATAAGTTCTGCACGACGAGGCCTTAGTCATACACACATTTGCACTGCTCAATCGAAATTATAGGAATCGCAAAATAATTCACGAAATTGCGTAAATATCACAATATCGAACTGATACTGCTGCCTAATATGTTCCAGTGTAAAAGCTAGCCGGGAATAAAATAGTGATCATAAGATAGCAGTACCTCTCGGTGGCTTCTGAAGCCTCACGACCCGGTCGTGTGATCCTTTCGGAAGATTCTTAGACAGAACGGCGTTGCGTATCAAGAACCTCCTCTTGTGCACTGTTATGAAATAGGGTGGGGATATTTTGCCGGCAGCCGGCACAACTACTCGGGAAAAAAAGATTGCCGGGAGTTTCGGACGGCAATGATTATTCCAAAAAAGAAATAAATTAATGTCGCCAAATGTTTCAAGAAAACAAAAATGCTCGCCTACTCTGATTTGAACCTGGGACCCACGGCACGTGAAACGGGCACCTTTCCACTGAGCTACTCAGACAAATAGAAGTTCCCGTTTTGACTATTCCTTTTACACGAAACCGAATGGAACAACTACCGGCCATTTTTGTTTTGCTCGGTTTGTTGTGTTGGTTGAAAATGCAATGTACGGTTTGAACGGATGTCGATGCAAGCGTGATTTACGCGCGTACATGCCTCGTCCGTTAGCGTAGTTTGCTTGGAAGGCATCGCTTGAAAAGTGACGACCACACACCACGTCATGCGCAGTCAACTTCTTCCCTACCCTTACTTATCCACTGCGATTTAAGTTTGTTCGTTTTTTTGTTTTTTTTTTTGCCTGGAAAGCGATGAAAACTGATTCCAGGCTCTAAAGCATGCGCGGAGAACTGCGGTAGGCAACACGAGCGTTCTATATTCTAACAAACCTGCAGGAAACGCGGCAACAACACGGCAGCCAACGGCAGCACACTGGAACGCCGGAGTTGTTTTCCACGCAGGCGGTATTTGTTTTGGTGAACGCAGCGCCCCCTATAGTTCGATCTCCTCGCCAATAGCATACGATGAAGTTAGACGTTCACGTGGAGCGTCAAATGCATGAGTGAAAATGCCTTACTGCTGTGCGAAGGGCTGCAAAGCCCTACGCTGGACGCTGGCACTGGACGCCATTTTCGAGGGCGCTGTTTATAGTCCGGGTCGCTGCTTTGAAGCGTTCTTCCGCAGAACGAGCGCGCGCGCTAGAAATGCTCGTCTCAAAGCAAGGAGCGCGTGCTAGCTCGCGCTTGTGGCCGAGGGAGCGTTCGCGTGCGCGTTGCAAATGAACTGGAAGCTCGCAATCAGCTCGCGCTCGGCAGTCACGCACACAGCTGTGGCCGCAGGTGAATGCGACGTAGTTGCGACGAGCCCATACTCTCGTCAAGCTTCAGCCTGTTTGCCGCTTGGAGTGGGTCGGGGATCTACTAACGAAACGTCATGCGCAGGCCTTGTATTCTAGGTGGTATTGGTTTGGCCAGCGCGCATTCCTCGCATAGCCCGGGTGCCCGAGCCGCCGAGCTGGGAATGTGTCGGTGTGGATGGAAGACGTCGTCGTCGGCAGCCGACGACGGCATTCGGGCAAAATTCGGGTCGCAGACGGAACGCTCGCAGTCAACGCGTGTCTGCTCGTCGTCACGACTGTAAGTTGGGGACAGAAGGAGGGGGAGGAAGGGGGAGGGGGGGGGGGGCGCTTTTTGTTGGCTGCTCTTTCGCTGCAAGTAACGGAATTTCGTGAACGGTTCGGTGTCGGCGAGGGAGGCAGACACCGTTTCGCTTCGAACTGGAGCACGGCAAATAATGCCTTGTTCTGCCGATCTTTTCTTTTTTTTATGATTTGCGGGTAAGTGGGGGAGGGGGGGGTTACATATTGTATGGACCGGTTTCTGGGTCGGGTTCTCTGCACAAAGGAAAGAGATCAAGGGAAAACTGATTTTTGTAAGCGAAAATATCAACTCTTAAAATAACAGTGTCTTTGTTGTTGTGATTTTTTTTCTTTTTTTTTTATTAATCTGCGGTTTCCGGTTTTTTGAAGCTTGCCCCCCCCCCCCCCCCCCCCCACCTGTGTCGATCCCCAAGGCAAAAAGTGTTCTAGGATTAAAAAAATATGTATATCAGATTTGGCAGCTTTGAACTACACTACGTACATACAGCTGGACTGCTTTTTTGACCCTGTTTCCTTTATTAGAAAGAATTTCGAACCGTACACGCATAACGGGCGCCAGGGGCAGTGGCTGAAAAGCCAACCGTGCGTTCAATTTTGCTTAGCGAGATGAAGAGACGTTCAGGTGCCTCATGCTATTTGTTGTAGTAAAAAAAAAAAATACTTGCAGCCTTTGGAAAGGACTGTTCCTCCACATCGTGTCTTATATAAAAAAAAAAAAACATTTTTGCGGCTTTTTTTTTAATTTTTGTAGTTCCGTCTGCAACTCTAACCCCATGTCACTCTGGCCACCCATGATATATGAGTTCGATCTCCGCCTTTTATTAGAGAGAGAGAGAGAGAGAAATAATAGGTGTATCTTAGAGACATGTCTTTTATGATATCGTTTCGACCTGGGTGAACATTGCACCGGCATTTCGTTCGTGTCATCCTTACGCTGCGTAACATACGTTTACGAACCCACAGCCCAGCGCGCGATCGATGAAGTCACTGATTAGCATTCGGTGATACCACGGTTGCCAACGGGGTGAGAACGGCGGAAGGCACGGAGCGCGTGCCGATGCCAGACATTCGAAAGACACGCCTCGCCGCTCCCAGTCTGTCAGAGACCGAATAGACGCTTTCTACACGCGCCCGGTTACAGCCGCCATTGCTGACCTTTTCTTTGTCTTGCCGGGATACCGAGCCTCCACAAAGCCCAATGCTGGGGAGAAGGACACAATGGAATCTAAGATGGCAATAGCCTGGCCTGCTACGGTAATAATGATGTGAAGTAAAGGGAGTAAGAGGAATAAAAAAAAACGTTCAGCATTTCCACTCTTGTGAAGAAGGAAGACCAGCGGAGCTGTACTCGATACACTGTGTGCTTCTTCTTCGTCGTCGTCTGTTTTTCGCGCTGTTTCCACGATGAATTCCCACCAACGCGCCCAACTGTCCATTCTTCTAATATAGCTGGAAAGGTTGCGCCATCTACGAGCGACGGCGGAAACCATACTGGTTGTGTGCTTGCCGCCGTCGCTTATAGATGGCGGTAGCTGTCCAGGTAGGTTTGTGTCGACATACACGGACACGATCCTGGGGAACCTAGCCCTTAACAGCTCCGCTGTAAAAGATCGAGGTACACCTAAGCACTTCCTATGAGTTGTGAATGCGAAAGCATGCAAGCCGCTCGTCCGCTCCCTTTTTCGTCTGCTGCGTGCTTTTCGTCGCCGGTCGGCGCGTGTGCTTCCCTGGTGACCTTCGACGCTCCGCGCTGATGGACACGCAGCGCCATGGGGTGAGCGGTTGTGGAAACTGACGAGCGCAGCGGCCAATGGGAGCCCCGTCGACGCGCGCCAGCCAATGGAACCGAAGGAAACTGTCTGCCGTTTTCGCGCTTCAGACTGCATGATGACGTCAGCTCGCTCCATGACACAGTTAATGCTTTCGCATTAAAAACTGAAGGTCGGTTATGGCGGCGACCATGCACAGCTGCTGCAAGGCGTCTATAGTGCGAGGTGCACAACCCAGCACGCGCGCACGTTCGTCGTATCGGAAAGCGAGCGAAGCACGCGGGCCATACGCACGGACGCTGGGAACGGCAAAGGACGGGGGGAGGAGGAGGAGGAGGAGGGTCTTTCGATGCTCTCGTGAGCGTCGAGTATGCATGTGCACGCACGGGCAAAGCATTGCGGAAGAAAATGAGCGTATAAGGAGAATTCACTGGGCGCCATATTTGTGGGTGCTGTCTAGAGCGCATGCTCAGAACGAGCCCCCCTTAATAGGCTGCTAAGACCGGCCATTTTGGCGGTGTGGAATGCACGTTCCAAAAGAACCTTGGAAGCTAGCCATCAGCACGCGCTCAGCAGTCGCGCACACAGCTATGACCGCCAGTGAATACTTCCTATATGCCGGAGGTTGCGGGCATTCGAAAGAGAGATGTCTCGCGCAGAATTAATTTTCACAATCTTTAGTGAGAAATGCAGCGAGTCTGCTTTCCCGTAAAAGCACTCGGGACAGCCAATCGATGCAATCTACGGAGCCGAGTCAAGCCAGTCACGAGGCTGAAAATACGTTAGACTTAAAATGATCCGTCTGCTACGTGGCATGACGCCAGTACGTGAAACGTATCATTGAGCTCGGTGTCACACCTAGACACGCACGGTACACTCGTTGCGAGTAATAAAATTATCGTAATCGTTCACTTTTTATAGCAATTTTGTAACCAAATTTGAATCTTGAGGTGTAATTTTCTTACTTTTGGAAGTGCTAAACATACTTAAGACCGCTACTATTTTAACCTCGTCCTCCCAGTGGCGACCCTTTTATTCCTACAAGTTTCCTACCGAGAAATCCTCGAACAAAATCACCGACATTAGGATAGCTTACCAAATAGTTCGGCGTGGGGATTCTTCTACTCCGATAACGAACAGTATAAAAGGACCCGTTTTCAAACTGGCAGAAAAATATGTCCATTTCAAAAGTTAAGTAATCAGAAAAATGACGTTTACCTTTTTTGTTCAAGTAACGGCCAGCTATTTTTCCTCTCGAGTAATCAAGTAATCTAATTGAATACTTTTACACCTAAAGTAATTAATTGCAATTTTAATCCTTTACCCTTTTTTTTCTCTTCTTCGATTTCACATCGACAATTGTTCTGTTTTCCTTCTTTTCTTGTCTTTTTTTTTCTTTCTTAGGTTTGCGCATATTTCGAGTCTTGTCATTTGGCGAGTTCCTTCCGCATATACACATTGCAGCGGTTGGTCGTCGGGTGCTTTGTGGGGAAGCGAACGCACCGGGTTCCTTGGAGTTTATATAGAGAGTACATAGACGCTGCCTGCACCGCGGATGCGCGGATGCTTTGCACCTCGCACGAATCTGTCTTGTGCGCACGCGCAGTGGCCACGCCCGGTGGGGGAAAACGTGGGCTTGTTTTGTAAACAGTAGGTTGGTGTAATGTGTATCTATTGTCAACACCGCCTAGAAGAGAAGGCCGTATATACAGTGCTGACAGTTTTTGCGTCAGCGCTCGGCTTCGAGTTGAGTTTGAGCCGAACGTTGACGCAATCCTCGAGTCCAATCATGTACCCAGCGTTGGCCTTCGCCGATGACGACATCGCTATCAGCACTGCGGCCTTGTTATCTAGGAGGTGTTGATATAGAAATGCGAGGCATGACGTGCCCCGCGTGCATCTCATTATTTAAAATCTCTTAATTCAAACTTTTGCATTATTCAAACGAAGTTTTGGTCCCCCTCGGGTTCAAATTAACATATTCCACTGTATTATATATTATATATATATATATATATATATATATATATATATATATTTCAGTTTTGCTTGTATGTCAAAAAAAAAATACTTGCAGCCTTTGGAAAAAAGCTGTTCCTCCACATCGTGTCTTATATAAAAAAAAAAAAACATTTTTGCGGCTTTTTTTTTAATTTTTGTAGTTCCGTCTGCAACTCTAACCCCATGTCACTCTGGCCACCCATGATATATGAGTTCGATCTCCGCCTTTTATTAGAGAGAGAGAGAGAGAGAAATAATAGGTGTATCTTAGAGACATGTCTTTTATGATATCGTTTCGACCTGGGTGAACATTGCACCGGCATTTCGTTCGTGTCATCCTTACGCTGCGTAACATACGTTTACGAACCCACAGCCCAGCGCGCGATCGATGAAGTCACTGATTAGCATTCGGTGATACCACGGTTGCCAACGGGGTGAGAACGGCGGAAGGCACGGAGCGCGTGCCGATGCCAGACATTCGAAAGACACGCCTCGCCGCTCCCAGTCTGTCAGAGACCGAATAGACGCTTTCTACACGCGCCCGGTTACAGCCGCCATTGCTGACCTTTTCTTTGTCTTGCCGGGATACCGAGCCACCTAAACGGGCTTTGACGAGGCTCCACAAAGCCCAATGCTGGGGAGAAGGACACAATGGAATCTAAGATGGCAATAGCCTGGCCTGCTACGGTAATAATGATGTGAAGTAAAGGGAGTAAGAGGAATAAAAAAAAAAAAAAACGTTCAGCATTTCCACTCTTGTGAAGAAGGAAGACCAGCGGAGCTGTACTCGATACACTGTGTGCTTCTTCTTCGTCGTCGTCTGTTTTTCGCGCTGTTTCCACGATGAATTCCCACCAACGCGCCCAACTGTCCATTCTTCTAATATAGCTGGAAAGGTTGCGCCATCTACGAGCGACGGCGGAAACCATACTGGTTGTGTGCTTGCCGCCGTCGCTTATAGATGGCGGTAGCTGTCCAGGTAGGTTTGTGTCGACATACACGGACACGATCCTGGGGAACCTAGCCCTTAACAGCTCCGCTGTAAAAGATCGAGGTAACGCCTAAGCACTTCCTATGAGTTGTGAATGCGAAAGCATGCAAGCCGCTCGTCCGCTCCCTTTTTCGTCTGCTGCGTGCTTTTCGTCGCCGGTCGGCGCGTGTGCTTCCCTGGTGACCTTCGACGCTCCGCGCTGATGGACACGCAGCGCCATGGGGTGAGCGGTCGTGGAAACTGACGAGCGCAGCGGCCAATGGGAGCCCCGTCGACGCGCGCCAGCCAATGGAACCGAAGGAAACTGTCTGCCGTTTTCGCGCTTCAGACTGCATGATGACGTCAGCTCGCTCCATGACACAGTTAATGCTTTCGCATTAAAAACTGAAGGTCGGTTATGGCGGCGACCATGCACAGCTGCTGCAAGACGTCTATAGTGCGAGGTGCACAGCCCAGCACGCGCGCACGTTCGTCGTATCGGAAAGCGAGCGAAGCACGCGCCATACGCACGGACGCTGGGAACGGCAAAGGACGGGGGGAGGAGGAGGAGGAGGAGGGTCTTTCGATGCTCTCGTGAGCGTCGAGTATGCATGTGCACGCACGGGCAAAGCACTGCGGAAGAAAATGAGCGTATAAGGAGAATTCACTGGGCGCCATATTTGTGGGTGCTGTCTAGAGCGCATGCTCAGAACGAGCCCCCCTTAATAGGCTGCTAAGACCGGCCATTTTGGCGGTGTGGAATGCACGTTCCAAAAGAACCTTGGAAGCTACCATCAGCACGCGCTCAGCAGTCGCGCACACAGCTATGACCGCCAGTGAATACTTCCTATATGCCGGAGGTTGCGGGCATTCGAAATAGATATGTCTCGCGCAGAATTAATTTTTCACAATCTTTAGTGAGAAATGCAGCGAGTCTGCTTTCCCGTAAAAGCACTCGGGACAGCCAATCGATGCAATCTACGGAGCCGAGTCAAGCCAGTCACGAGGCTGAAAATACGTTAGACTTAAAATGATCCGTCTGCTACGTGGCATGACGCCAGTACGTGAAACGTATCATTGAGCTCGGTGTCACACCTAGACACGCACGGTACACTCGTTGCGAGTAATGAAATTACTCGTAATCGATCACTTTTTTATAGCAATTTTGTAACCAAATTTGAATCTTGAGGTGTAATTTTCTTACTTTTGGAAGTGCTAAACATACTTAAGACCGCTACTATTTTAACCTCGTCCTCCCAGTGGCGACCCTTTTATTCCTACAAGTTTCCTACCGAGAAATCCTCGAACAAAATCACCGACATTAGGATAGCTTACCAAATAGTTCGGCGTGGGGATTCTTCTACTCCGATAACGAACAGTATAAAAGGACCCGTTTTCAAACTGGCAGAAAAATATGTCCATTTCAAAAGTTAAGTAATCAGAAAAATGACGTTTACTTTTGTTGTTGTTGTTTTTTTTTTGTTATTGTTCAAGTAACGGCCAGCTATTTTTCCTCTCGAGTAATCAAGTAATCTAATTGAATACTTTTACACCTAGAGTTATTAATTGTAATTCTAATCGATCACCTTTTTTTTTCTTCTTCTTCTTCGAGTTCACACCGACAATTGTTCTGTTTTCCTTCTTTTCTTGTCTTTTTTTTTCTTTTTTTCTTAGGTTTGCGCATATTTCGAGTCTTGTCATTTGGCGAGTTCCTTCCGCATATACACATTGCAGCGGTTGGTCGTCGGGTGCTTTGTGGGGAAGCGAACGCACCGGGTTCCTTGGAGTTTATATAGAGAGTACATAGACGCTGCCTGCACCGCGGATGCGCGGATGCTTTGCACCTCGCACGAATCTGTCTTGTGCGCACGCGCAGTGGCCACGCCCGGTGGGGGAAAACGTGGGCTTGTTTTGTAAACAGTAGGTTGGTGTAATGTATATCTATTGTCAACACCGCCTAGAAGAGAAGGCCGTATATACAGTGCTGACAGTTTTTGCGTCAGCGCTCGGCTTCGAGTTGAGTTTGAGCCGAACGTTGACGCAATCCTCGAGTCCAATCATGTACCCAGCGTTGGCCTTCGCCGATGACGACATCGCTATCAGCACTGCGGCCTTGTTATCTAGGAGGTGTTGATATAGAAATGCGAGGCATGACGTGCCCCGCGTGCATCTCATTATTTAAAATCTCTTAATTCAAACTTTTGCATTATTCAAACGAAGTTTTGGTCCCCCTCGGGTTCAAATTAACATATTCCACTGTATATATATATATATATATATATATATATATATATATATATATATATATATATATATATATATATGGGTGGTTTCATCTCAAATCGTACAGGCAAAAAAGGTCGAATTTTAAAAGAGGCCGCGGCGGAAAACACTGTTTTTCACATCCGTCGTGCGTTGGATGTTTCGCTCTATCTCCCGCCGTGGATTTTCAGTCCACATTATAATAAATTTTTCCAAGCACTCTGTGAGCACAGGTAAACGGCTCTAATACCATAAAATAATTTTAGGCGCTTTGCTTTTTTTCTGTAAAAATGTCAAAAACGCCACCTCTGTTAATTGTTGACGAACTTTGACAATTAATTACTGGCGATCTACTTAAGTTCCGTCAATACTTTTTATGTCTATGGAGAGCCCAAAACACGCTCTTTATAGATATTATAAAATCATTCAGCTGTATAAATTTTCATTTGCGGTACGTTTACGTTAATGTTATGCGAAAACCAAAAAGTGCCAAATTTGAAATCGATTTTCTCAAAAAACCCAATTTTTTATTTTTTTTATTTGTCGTTGAAATGTAGGTATGATAGTTGTCTACTCGAAAATCAAGTCAAGAAAGTGTGTATTTTGTTTGTATGTTCTATGTTTAAGCATTAATATTGTACAAAAACGTGTTTTTACGGCTCGAAACGGACTTGCGAATTGCGCGTCTTTACAAATTTGGAAATATTTTTTGCCTTTTTTCAACGTTCCCACATGAAATTAAATACAGTATTTCCACCCTGTTATATTTATTGATAATTTTAATTTTATTATGGGCGGCAAGCTATATTGGAGGAGTTCAAAAGAGAAAGCAACACTTCTTAAAAGACCAGCAGGCGTCGTAAATTTTTAATGTGTAAAAATCGGCAGACGGCGTATTGATTAGGGGCCTTCATTGGCCTATATGAACGTCCCGCCCTTTCGGAACCAGCAGATGACCACGACCTTTCGCGCTCGTTGTGTTAGATAGGACGGCCCATGACAGTAAAGCAAGCAGTGCACCCTGTGTCACGAGGAGTGAAATGGTACGAATGTGTCGTTGACGCGGCGAACAGTGACGGCCACCCTGGAGGAGTCAGTCAGTCGAAAGCAAAGGAAGTGTTGCCTGGGAGGATGAGGACACCACGGTCTTACAATATCGACGGTCAACAACAGTTCTGCCGGCCAAAACAACGCCGCGTGGGTGCTAAAACCGGCGGCGCGGGACAAAAATCCCGCAGACGCACACACGAAGATTGGCCGGTTCCGTTAGGGATGTGGGGAAATTTTGAAACCAGCCATCTGTGCACGCGTGAAACGATACCGCGTATTTGCCCAAACTTGGAGCGCCCTATCCTGGAAACGGCCGTGCTCTATCTCTCTCCGCGGAGATCCGATAGCACCGAAAGGTTATCTCTTTTGGAAACAGCAAAGCCGGGAGACTAACATTAAAAACGAGCGTGTTGGTAACTATATTTGTGTTTATTCTGCCCGGAGACTAGTTGGGTCGAGGTCAGCCTCCTTGTCAACTATAACCGTTTGTGAAGAGTGGTCGTCTCCCGAGATGAAAAGTGAGCGCCGGCTGATGTGTTGTTTTGAAAAAGGAAAGGGGAAAGAAAAAGTTTGAGTAACTGCAGTAACTACCTCGAAAGCTTCCCTTCCGATATGAAGCTCGAGGCATGTTACGTCTCGGTTACCTTCTCACGCATCGCTGCTCGAATCTATTCTTCACTTTGTTCCGCACGGCCACTGTTCCGCACAGCCGTCGTGGCTGTGCGGAACAGAGTGAAGAATAGATTCGAGCATCATCTGGACGCCGTCATCCTGCCAGGCTTCAGTGTCGTGGGACTGGACTCGGCGTCGGTCAGTTAAGAGTTTTTTTTTTTATTATTATTTCGTGTGTGTTTCTTTGTTCCACTGAACTTTGTTTCTCGGTTGCGGTTCTGCTGAACTTTTTTTTTTATGTTTTCTTACTAACTGTTTGTTAGCATTGCTTAGTATTGGGGTTTATTTCGTCA
The DNA here is from genome assembly GCA_013358835.2 of Ixodes persulcatus. Classification (NCBI taxonomy): domain Eukaryota; kingdom Metazoa; phylum Arthropoda; class Arachnida; order Ixodida; family Ixodidae; genus Ixodes; species Ixodes persulcatus. Next base: position 231,277 of record JABSTQ010010181.1, on the reverse strand, counting down.
TGGCGTAGGGGCCTGACGGTGCTGTAGAGAGCGTGTTCGCACGCATTTGGTTGCGTCCCGTTTAGGGAGTGCCCGGAGGAGTTGGTTTTTGTTCTTGCCGTGTGCGGCTGAGGTTTTCCGTCTTGATTAAATATTTTATTTTTATTTTACCTTTACGTGTCGTCGACTTTTTTTGTCTGATTCTCCACCAGACGTGGACCTGTCGCCTTGGCACCACTCGAACCTAAATCTTTTATCTTTTTAACGCTATTTTCGTTAAGATCGGAGTTGGGTAATGTTATTCTTAATTATTTAGTTTTATTCCCTACCCCTCTTCGTGACAATCTCTCCTTGTGTTTCGGACCGTTTCTGTGTCTTCACTTTTGTGTATTACGGAAGCGAAAGGCCATTCCCTGGTGATCTGTGCGATGTGCGGTGAACAAACTCTAGCGTTTGGTTTCGGAAGAATTGTATATAATATATCAATGATGTGTTGACTTTCTATGTCTTAGTAATATGACAGCTAATTACTAGTCGTGCTAGTTTACAGTGAAAGTTTTATAAATCGAAACAATACAACGTCTGTGCCTCTTCGATATTGAAGGTCTACTCGGTGTACTGATTTGATGAGATATGTTTCTCGTGGTTTCCCGCTCTTATAAAAACATAAATAACTATTCAATACCACAAAATGCGTTTATAATTGATTACAAAACGCAGACAAAAATTCAAGAAAACTTTTGCACAATTCATAGAAACGCACGGGTCGCTATGCCTGACTTAGGTCTTGCAAAACGAAGACGTCTTTTTCCGATATTGAGGCTTAAATATAGAACATACAAACAAAATACACACTTTCTCGACTTGCTTTTCGAGTAGACAGCTATCATATCTACATTTTAACGAAAAATAAAAAAATAAAAAATGGGCTTTTTGAGAAAATCGATTTTAAAATTGGCACTTTTTGGTTTTTGCATAACATTCACGTAAACGTACCGCAAATGGAATTTTATACAGCTGAATGATTTTATAATATCTATAAAGAGCGTGTTTTGGGCTTTCCATAGACATAAAAAGTATCGACGTAACCCAAGTAGATCGCCAGTATTTAATTGTCAAAGTTCGTCACTAATTAACCGAAGGGGCGTTTTTGACATTTTTACAGAAAAAAAGCAAAACGCCTAAAATTATTTTATGGTATTAGAGCCATTTACCTATGCTCACAGAGTGCTTGAAAAAAGTTAATATAATGTGGACTGAAATTTCACGGCGGGAGATCGAGCGAAACATCCAACCCACGACGGATGTGAAAAACACTGTTTTCCGCCGCGGCCTCTTTTAAAATTCGTAAGTCGAGAACCAAACATCCGACGAACTTGCGGTTTGTGGCTACTACGTTTTTAGAGACGGTTTCATAACATATATTTTTTTCAGCAAAATTAAAAATTCGACCCTTTTTGCCTGCACGATTTGAGATGAAACCACCCATATTTAATATATATATATGCGGCAGAAAAACGTACTTGACACAGTTGTTTGGAGTTCTATAACATATGATTCGTAAAGTTCGTCGACGTTTCGGCCTGAGACAGACCTTTTTCAACACTTGGAAAAGGTCTGTCTCAGGCCGAAACGTCGACGAAGCGTTCGGTCTCTCTCAGGCCAAACTTTGTTGTTCTTCTTCCTCTTTTTTTTTTTTTTTTTGAGGGGGGGGGGGGGGGAGGGGGGAGGGGGGGGGGGGACACTTTGTATATATGTGAAAACAGTTTCACGGCGTCCCGGTTGATTCCAGTAAGCCTCTGCGACGGTCGGCGTGGGAAGCGCGTCTTTGGCTGCCGCACTGAACTCGGCGACGCCCGCAGCGGCGGCGGCATTCCTGCACGGAAGCCTTATCGGCGTCCCCCCAGCGCAGCCCACGCTCAGACACCGTGTTTACATTCGACTCACGCCGACGGCACTCGATGCACGCGACGAGTCATTCCCTCCGTCGGCCTGTTTGGAATTCCCTGCCGAAAGGCGATACCTGCAGGCAGCCACCTTGAGCGCGTGCAGTTTTCTTCGTGCGGCTCTTGTTCTTTATGCCGTTGGGGCTCTTCTTTTTTTCTCTATAGACTCTGGGATTCTACATATCGCGTGCTGTCGGGCCCAACTAAAGCCACCGGACCTTGGGAAAGTAGCGCCAAGCTACCCGTAAGGTCGCCATTCTGCTTCACGCACGAACCAAAATGGGGACAAAAGGTCGAGTAGAAACTGATCATTCCATGGAACGATCGGTTTCTCCATGACCTCTCCATTCTCGGCGAGCAGATCCAAATTCCTCCCGGTGACAGGGTGAAATAAAAAATATATTTTCTCGAATCCCGCGATTTTGTTACCCACAGACCGGCGACACGGGCGCACACGTGTCTTCGCACCGACCCCAACACACCGCTGCGTCGGTGCTCGGCGGTATATCGAAGAATCATTCTCGGGCCAGGTCGGGCGAAAACGGCCGATGCACCTTCCAACACGGTGATGCTACGCTGAGCTGCAGGAACGACCTGGCCCGAGATGTGGAGGAACAATTCGTGGATCCTTCACCGAGACAACGCGCCAGCGCACGAAGCCTTGTCAGTCATGCCGTTCCTGCAGCTCAGCATATAAAGCATCGCCGTGTTGGGGGAGCATCCGCCTTTCTCACCTGACCCTGCAGCTCCATCTAACTTTTTCTTATTCCCCAAGATCAGCTCTGGTTTCAAATGAACGAGGTTGCACTCTGTTGATGCTGTAAAGGCAAAGGCGACGGAGCCCCCTAATCAATAGCTTATCGCACTACTCTCAGCAATGGAGCATTCGCGTGAATCGGTGAACAATTGTGTATTTAAAAATAATATATATATATATATATATATATATATATATATATATATATATATATATATATATATATATATATATATATATATATATATATATATTAAAGATGAGTTGTTATTTAATAGCCATATCTCGTACACTGCGGTTTCAATCGTGCGCAAAAAAAAAAAAAAAGAAGCTTTCGTCTGCCTTTTGCTAGCACATTTCAAGCTGCAGGGTAAAACGCTCGAGCGCGCGTGTTCGCTCGCAAGTGGCTGCTGGAGATCACGAACGTGAGCGGCGAGGCAAGCCGAGCTCACGCAACAAGACAAAAAGGAGTCGCTGCCCGTAGAATCAGGTTCCGCCGGTCACCTATTTTTAAACCCCGTCTCATCAAACGCGCGCAAGGCAAACCGGGAGCTACAGAAAAAAAAAAAAAAAAAAAAAACACGACAAAAGGCAACAAAACAAGTAGTATGCAACCATCGCACACTTGAGAATACGACCTCCCCGTGAAAGCAAAACAACATAAAACAACGAAAAAAAGCGGGAATATTATTATACATGCACACGGGGAGCACACCTGGAACATGTAGTGTGCGTATTTTTATTTGCTTTTGTCCTATTTTTTTCAATCGCCCATAAAATAAAAGAAGAAAAAAAGTTGTAAGACATGCATGCAGTACTTGCGTGCGGCGCTGTAATGCAGTTGTGGGAGGCAGTTATCGCTAGCAACCATCATAAATGCTAATGCCAAAAAGAAAGAAAAAAAAAAGGTCGGGGGAGAAAACGGGCCAAGAAAAGGTAGTAATCCGAGCTAAATCCCGAAAAGAATCAATTAAAATATATAAGAGCGAGCTTGTAAAAAAAGAAATAATACAGTTTAGACCGAAGTGGGGTAGGTATTATATATATATAAAAGTGGCGTCACTGGCAAGGCGAGTCAAAAAGGCGCCTTTGGCTGGCTTTACGAGCATCCAGATTGAGGGATTAAAGAGTCGTAAAAAAAAAAAAACAAGGATTAGCGTGCGCGGGGAGTCACGAATCGCGGCCATTAAAACGGGGCTTTCCCCCCTTTCCAAAGTCATTAAATACATAACGAAAAACAAAGAACAAAAGAACTAGGAAACTACAAGGCGTTTGGATTTTCTCTCACTTTACGATCACACTTGAGGCGACATGTACTACCCTTGAAGGGGGTGTGAAGGGAAAACCCAGAGGACGTGGAGGATTGCACTCACTCTTCTTCGTTTTATGTTCACCTGTTTCTTTTCTTTTTTCTTTTTTTATTGTTAAGGTTTTGGTCTTTCCTCCGGCCTGGTTCTACCTCTACTTCTCTGTCGTGTCGTTCGTTGCCCTTGAGGCACATGCCACCCACGTGTTCGTTTGCAGACGCCATTATTCGGGATCGTCTGAACTGCATTTTTGACTTGGAGGGTTGCCAGGTACTCGCAGATTGATTAACCCGCCAAACTTTTGTGAGATATGGCCCAAAAGTAGCCAAATGTCGTGCTATAAAAATAGCCGAAATAGCCCAAAATATAAATCTTCATACGAGGTATTTGAAACATCTGTTTGGAGCACTGTATTTATAAAAGAATGCGAAAAGAAGACCAAAATGACGAGTCTCCAGTTCCAATGGCGGAGCAGGGGTACATCACTCCAACATTAAAACGCGTCAAAAAAAAAAAAAGAAGAAACTTCAGACGGTAGTACTTCATATAAAAATGATAGCGTCTCCGCGACCAACACCATTGAAGGTCTATTTATTGAATTTTCACGCTTGTGATCCAGATAGTTTCCTTTCCTACTCTGTTGAATTGATCTTTATTTCCTACCTCGCTCAAAAAAATACTATGTTGAAGGCTTTGAAACCGAGGGTTTTGAAATTGTTTGAATCTCGTGTATGAAATAGCCCAATGACAGCCAGATAGCTAACCACCAGATTTTCTCGCCAACAACAAAACTAAGTTGGGCTGTTTATAGCCCAACCTGACAAGCTTGATTTTCGAGGAGTCATATAATGACATACGAATATATTTTCAAGTTTTTACTAAGAATCGGACGTCACGAATAAATAAGTACAACAATACTTAACAAACAAAAAAATAATAAAAACGGGGATAGCATACGTCATATTTGCGGAAAAGGAGTCTGTTAAATGGCGGTAAATATTTCTGTAACACATTTGAACAGAGTGTGCACGTGTAATTCTATGGCGGTGTTTTCCTGAACAAAGCTTGGCCCACAAAATGCTCCAGATAGCAAAAAATCACACCCTCATCACTGCGAACGAGGGAAATATTTAACTATAATACTGTCAAAAAAATCGCGTGCGGAGGGATTTTGCATTTTACTTGCACATATCTCCCTGCACATATCACCAGATGACTCCAGTCAAGAGGTGTGGCAGAACCCATAATTTTTAAATAACGGTTTTCTGATCTAATCTAGTCCCTAAGCACACCGTTTCTCTCTTTTTTTTTTTTTTTTTTTTTTTGTAGGTGTAAAGTATAATTTGCATATAACCGATTTGGCGAGGGACGAGGCAAGCAATGGCGACCGGGACCCGCTGTCGCTCGGTCAGTCGCGGGACGAGACAAACCGCATGAAAGCGACGGGAGCAGGCGACCAATGCGATGAGCGACGTTTTCTAGAAATGCAAAAGCCGAGCGACGCGACGAGCGACAGTGAGAAATCTCCGTCGCCCGCCGCCGATTCTCGTCGCTTCTCGCCGTCGCTCGTCTCGTCGCTCGCTACATCGCTTACAGGCCGCAATTGTACCGTGAGTTCGTCATGCGCCGGGATATTTTTTTTTTTTTTTTCGCTGTACGCAGTGAGCGATAAGCAACCTGTCAGTTCCGCTTGAAAGTGAAAGCATCGGTCTTTTTTCGTGGAGTTCATTGTGCCGTTTTGTCTCTTACACCCGCTTTGGGCAACCCCTTGTTTTTTTTTAATCTTATCTGGACGACGAAAGTGCACGGCGGGCGACGTCCACATAAGCGCTTCCAAGTTCCCCAGAAAACTACAAAAAAAAAAAAAACAGAAACCACGACCGAAGCAACTAAATTTGCGGCGTCGGCGTCGAACCGCGACAGGTACTTACAAGCCCCGCAATATCGGTGGCGGCAGCGAGTTGCGGAAGCTGGCCAGCGCTCCTGCCATCTGTCGGTAATACGAGGAAGTAGGCGGTGTTTCCCACGGTCATCCAAGCGCCAGTGGGGAAGGAAACTTAAGAAAAATAAAATGCTTCCGATAGAAAAGCTCGAAACACGCCCCTCGTTTTGCCTCCCGACTTTATTGGCTCCGCAGAATTAAAGGGGCACCGATAGAAGTGGTTACTGAGATCGTCTATTCATGATCACGACTCAATATACGGGCTCTGCCGAAGTTTTGAGTGATACGCTTTCGATTTTCCTATTATAGGGAAGGTCCAGGCAGGGGGAAATTTATGGGTCGGGCCAGGGAGGGGCGGTAGGCATTCGGCTGGCAGACCGGAAAGGAGGGAGGGGGGGGGGGGGGGGGTGCTGAGGTATGACATTACGTTCGAAACGTTATGCCCAGATCTATTTTGTTGACTCACTACTTGCTATGTCACCAAAAAATTACACTTTTGGCTGGTGTATATCAATGATTTTAATAAAACAAAGTTGACCTTAAGGAACTTAGGGAGGGGGGTCGCCGCCCCCCCCCCCCCCCCCCCCTCGCTACATGACCCATTTTTCTGCGATTCGGCGCAGAAACCAGAGGGCTCTGTCGGACGCGCGGCCGCCAATCGCAAGCGATCGCTTCGCGCACGGCAAGAGGACTCGAATGTGTGCGATTCGCACGCATTCTTCTTCTAGGTGCTAGTGCTATTCGCGGCGAGATGCTCGCTAGGGGCGCTTCTGTTTCCCTCGCTATGGGTAGTGCACGTGCTACCCACGCGGATATATTTTCATTTTCGTAGTGCATAGAAGCTTGGGCATTGCCCGTGCTTGCACCCGCAGCCGACGAAGTTGAAGTATCCTCACTCTGGATAGTAAACAAATTCCACCAGGTGGCGATACCCAAACTGTCGTTGTTGCGTTGGTGATTGTTAGTGCGCACGTTTTCGGCGACTGACGTGCCCTCGTCTTTTCCTCCCGCAGAGCGCAACTGCTCGGCGCTGGCGTGTCCGACGACGTCGAGCCGATCCTGTCCCGAGGACAGCTACGCCCTTCCTTCGCTCAGTTCGCCCAGAAGCTGCTGCCCCATCAGTCAGGGGTGAGTACACGGTCGAACCTTTTTAACTTTGAACCGAAATTAGGAGGCCTTCCACCACCATCATCATTGTATCCGTCTATCCATCCACCCTTCATCATCATCATCATCGTATTCATCGTCCACGCAATCTATTCGCCCATGATCCGTCCATCCATCCATCCATCTGAGCGTGGCGTACTTTAGCAGACGCTATATGCTCACGCGTGTGAGCAGCGTGGGAGCAATAGCAATAGCAGCAATGTACCACCTAGAAGACAAGGCCCCCCGCATGACGTCATCGTTTATGGGCCCCTGACTCGTCCCAAGCAGCAAACGCGCTGAAGCTCGATGAGAGTAGGCCGCAAAGCGGCAGACGTGTGCATCCATGGCGTCGCCGCGTGCTTAGCGTCGCGCCGATTCTGAGACGCTGCAAGACAGCTGGCGGAGCTGCCTGGATCCACTACCAATGACGTTAAGGGGGGGGGGGGGGGGGTAGAGAGAGAGAGAGAGAACAGTACAGGCCTTAGTCTTCTAGGTGGGAATCTATCGGCGAGGCGCAGCCCGCCGGCACGAGTCGGGAACACGACGCTACGTTCGCGAAGATGACACCACGCAGACCTTCCTCGCACGGAGCACTCGTGAACTTCCTTCCGGCTCTCGTTCCCACGGGCGCCCGTATCGCGCTAAAAGGCGCCAACCGCCGACGGCAAGTGCGTGCCGCAGGTCCCGACACGTGACACCGCTGTCTCCTTCTTCCCTCCCCTCCTCCGCTTCTCATATTCCCCTCTCTTTCGTCGTCAGCCGTCAACCCCCGTCGCGGTCGTATACCCGAAACTTTGCGCACGATCAGTCCGGTGTAATGAAACGAATATTTGAAAGGTACGCTACCAGTATTACGAAGCTTGTAGCGTATCACGGCAGCGACGTTTTGAGTGTTTTCGTTTCGTGAAGATATGCTTTTCCGTATTGCAATATTCGGCAGCCGATATCTTTTCGTCTAATATACACTGTCCTAGGGCCTTCGAGGTATTAATATAAAAACAAATAAACAAGCGGTGTGTTTTTTTTTTTTTTTATATAATCATTACTTTTTAAGGGAAGTTCAAGGGAAGACATTTTTTCTGAGCAAAAAGTAACTCTAGGTACAGAGTGTACTGTGGCTTTCGGTCAAAAGCATCAATCTTGTAGCTGCTCGCCAACTCTTCAACTCCGACGGTTTGCCGCAAGTTCTGCATGTTTTTCAAGGTTACAAGCGTTACACAAAAAACAAATGAGAGGAAAAAAAAAGCAAGAGAGATGGACGTCTTCGTTTCGCTTGGCAAAAAGCAATACATGTGAAAAAAAAGGTAAAAAAAAAAACACAAAGTATTGGCAATTTTCATCGCGTGTTTTTGAACCTACTTTCACGACTTCGTCTTTAGACCACCAGGCGCTGTGAATATCTGATTCGATCGAGAAGACTGGCGAGCGAACCCAGCTTTCTGTCATAGCCGCTACGCGCGCCTCCGTCGATTTCGCTGGAGTCGCCGCTTTTTCGTATAACTTTCGTTATCCGAAGTATACATTTTAAATATACTTTTCGTGTATAGAACGACTCGCTATTTACCAACAAGTCCGCGTTAGCCCTCACCAACTGCGTGGGCACTGCGGTCGCACGCGGAAACGAAATTCGCGTGAGGCGTATAAGCTATGAAGCGACCGCGTGGGCGCCGCGCCGACAGCAGCAGCGGTGTTACGTCAGATCCCCGCGTTGCTGCATACACTTGCTGCTTTAGCGGTGCGGTAGCTTGCGCGTCGACCGAGTCAGGCAACTATGGTTTACATTACTAGACGCGCTTGTTTCGTATATACTATTAATAAACAAAAAAATACACTATAAATGTATACTTCTCAAAATGTGTCATGAAATTGAGAAAAAAAAAAACATTGTATGTTAGTTTTTTTGTTTTTTTTTTTTTTACCAAGGCGTTACGTGGAAGTTGGACCGCTTGCAAAAGGGCCATTCAGAAGGCGGTCGATCGAGTCCCACCGAAATGACTCGGCGCCTCCACGTAAAATGCGTCGAAACGAGCAAGAAACAACAGGCCCGCGGGTATAACGACCGCAGGGAAACGAGTGTGTGTCTTGGGTGCACCGTGGGCGCGAAAGCCTAGGTAACAAAACCAATAAAAAAAAGGGGGGGGGGGGAAGCAATTCCAAAGCTTGCGGCCCGCTTACAGCGTCTGCACGGTGGCGTGGCGAACAGCTGTAGCGCATTCGTCGTATCGTTGTTATACATACATAACCCGAAAGAGCGCAGAAAGGCGCGGGATCCCGCGGTGCTGTGCCCTCTGTTCCCCCCGAGCAACGGTCTCGTGGGCAGCCCCAGACAAAAAGAAACACGGGGAGTCACTCGTAAAGATGTCTGCCAGTGGAGCAGCAGACGCAGCAGGTGATGCACGCGCACGAGCGCGCAAAAGGAAGGGGGACAAGGCCTGCGTCGCATGACGTCATCGTCGGTGGAACCCCGACCCGCCCCAAACGGAAAACACGCTGAAATTCAACGAGAGTGAACACCTTCTAGAAACTATACCTGCGCGCACGCTCCGTGACGTCACTGTAGCTAGGCCAACGAGCGGAAAAGCGCCAGTCGGCTGGACACCATGGGCTTTGATTGGGTAGCTTTGAATAGTGGGTAGCTTTGATTGGAAATATTGTACGAATGTTCACTTACCCGTGCGTGAGGATGACGCATAATTAGTCGAATTAGTCTTTTTTTATTTTTTTTTATATTAGAAGATCGTAAAACGACTCTTAACTTCTACTATTCGTCTATTCAGTTACGACGACTGAAAACACTCGTGATAAATACTATCGACTATACACCTTTTCCGCCATTGTTCAACTTATTCTCCTTTGGAAGTCCAAAGCGCTGCACCGCAATCAGAAATATTTTAATTTGAAACATACGAAACATATGAAACCATGCTTAGCACACAACTAGAAAATATGTGAAATAGTATTTTACGCCTAGCGCCTTCCAGGTGGTTTCCTGAAAGATAAAATAGAAGTAACAGCACGCTCTCGGCCTCCCACCACAGGTTGGACGGCCACTTTTGTATTTGAAATGTGCTAAAATAAGCGACGTCCCGCTAATTAAAGAGTCATTTGTTTCATTAAAAAAAAATCTAGTTTTAATTGAGTGAAACAACCAAATGTGCATAAAATGGGTCTGATTGACTGCGTGTCAGAAGGCCATCATATAATATGTGAATGTGACAAAATCTGTAGTTCGTCTCATGAAACAAATTCTCTTTTGCCTCCGGTTTTAGTATGTCGGACTGTAAAAAGATGTGGTTGGTTCCTTCACACTTTTTTTTTTTTTTTCTTAAACAACGCTAACTATTTTGAGGAAAACAGGCAGTCGCTTTTTGGTTGGAGCAGACGTTGCATCCTGCCTAAGGCATCCTTTTTCTATTTGCAGACATTGTTGAGAAGCATGTTTATCAACTCCCTTGCACAAGTGTCCAGCTTTTCAAACTCTGGCAGCGTGTGTCAGGTCCCTGACAATTTTGCGTCGATCACGTAACCGCAGAAATTGAGCGATGTGCTCGGACGACATAAGCTTGTTCACAACAACTTCAGCGTGCATCACCATACTGACGACCGGTTGTGTTGAAAGGAGCAGTCCCCCTCAATGTAAAGCATCTGTCAGATGATGAACCACTGCGTGCATCGTGAGGAAGTGTCTTTTTCAAAACCAAATATTATCTGCGGTATTCGCACTTGAATGGTTTCACAGTCCAGAGGCGAAGTATCTAGCTACGCGGGTCGGAATAGGAGTCTTGGACGGCAGCGCTGCTCAATCATAGTCGGTGAAGTCAAATGCAAAAGCTATAGAACACGAAGCAAAATACACTGCGAAGGTGACTCGCGTGCTAAAACCAACAAAATATTTCAAAACACTTTGGGAGTGGTATCTCCTTCTAAGAATAACTACTATGCCTCCTTGAGAATACAAAAAAAAAAAAAAAAAAAATAGCGGAGTTGCTTATTATACTATCGTTCTTCTGGGCATATTAACAATTCGGAAGTACAACACTGTGCAAACACTCGTGTACTTAAAACAAAAATCTGTCAAACCAGCATACCTTCGAAGATCTCGCAACTTGAACTACTTTTTCCGAAATTGCCTTAATCTGTTGAATACGCTCGTCGGTTAGGGAACCAGAATGTGAACCTTCGATTCTTCGGCATAAATTTCCCGACACCACGGCACACAACATATATAAAACATTGATTTTCACATTCGCTCACACGAACGAGTTGGCACGTGCATGTGCGCGACGCGGGACGTTCGTGCGCCGACAGAGGTATACGCACTTAGACGAATAGAAGTTAAACGCACCTCTCTCCGCCCTCCTGGTCCTTTTTATAGACCTTTCCAAAAAGAGCGTGTGGCCGGTGTCATTTTGACTGTTCGTGCGTATGGCGCGTGCTTTGCTCGCTTTCCGAAGCGACGAACACGCACGTGCTGGACTGTGAAGATCGCACGCTGGACTGTGATTTTGTAAACATTAGAAAGGTCTATATATTTAAGCGTATATTTGTCCGCCTATACTCCGTTTCACCTTATGATGTACCGCAGCGAAGGCTAGAAGCGCGAGCTCATAGCGTTGGCAGCTGCTCTTAATGCACGAGAGCTTGTGCTGCCTAGATGTGCTCTAGAGCGGGGAGCTCGCGCTTGTAGCCTTTCCTGCGGTACATCATAAGGTGAAATAGGGTATAGCTATTTCTATCTCTCGCACAGACGCACAACACACACCTCGTGCACGTGCACGGACACACACAAATATACGTGCGAACATAAGTACTCTGCACGTGCACGACGGGTGCCCGCGCAGACATTCAAACAGTACCTCTCTTCACCAAAGACAGAAAAAAAATAACACGCTCCCCACCCCCTTTCTGCAGTAACATTCACTCGAGAACGCGCGCACATTCGGGTCGGACGCAGACGCTGACATTCGTACACATGCCGCCCGCCGTATTAACAGATGCGCGCGCGCACACACACACACGCGATGCACAAGAGCAAACTGGAGAGAGAGAGAGAGAGAGAGAGAGAGAGCGAGAGAGAGGGGCGCTCGTGTCAGCAGCCAAGCCATATCAATCCGAAGCCGCCATATCAAACACTCTGGCCGTTGTTTATGTTGGAAGGCCCGTATATACGGAATCGAAACTGTGTCTGGATGAGCTCTGGCCCAGTTTTCCTTGTTGCCCAAAAGAATCTAGCTCAGGACATTGACGGTATACTCACTTTCTTGGGATCCTCATATTCGGGGTCCTTCTGGGTGCATTCCTTATTTAACCCGTGTTTTGCGAACAGTTTTTCTTCTTTTCTTATTTTACGTTACGTTACAGGTAGGCTGGACTTTCAGGTGTTTATTTATAAGAGGATGGTCGGATATCTTTTACAGCGGAGCTGTTAAGGGTTAGTTTCCCCATGATCGTGTCCGCCAGCAAATAAATGTCGACACAACACTCCGGACAGCTACCGCGATCTATGAGCGACGGCGGCAACCAGACAACGGGCTTGTCGGTTGTCTGGTTGCCGTCGTTCCTTCTAGATGGCGGCAACCTTTCAAGCGTTTGCACTCTGGCTTTCCGACTTGCGGCCGGCCATTACTTCATTCCCACCATAGTACAGCTTCGCTGGTCTTCCTTCTTCACCAGAGTGGAAAGGCTGAAAGTTTTTGTGTTTGTTTATTTTTCATTACCGGTCTATTTCAGTGATTTATATCAAACAAACGCAAAAAAAGTGATTATTGGTGAAAAACTAAAAAAAAAATGAAAGCCGTTTACAACTCCCTGTAACGCCGAATTGGAACGCAGCTCTTGAGGAGGAGGAGGGAAGGGTACTCAGGGGAGGGTATACCCCTCCTCCTCCTCCTCCTCCTCCCCTCATTCTTCAATGTCCTCCGGGGGGGGGGGGGGGGGGGGGGTTGCGCGTGCATTATGGGAAATGTCCCATAATGCACCGCGCGAGCCCCCCCCCCCCGGGTCACGTGACCCCCCCCCCCCTCGAGGTCACGTGACCCCGGGGGGGGGGGGGGGGGGGAGGCTCGCGCGGTGCATTATGGGAAATGTCCCATAATGCACCGCGCGGTTACGCCGACGCCGACGGCGACGCCGACGCCGCTCAAGCCGGAAACGGGCGCCAAATCCGCTGCCGCTTCCCTCTCTCTCTATTCCTCCTCTCCTTCCTTCTTTCCTCCTCTCGACTCCTCCTCTCTCTCCTTCTTTCCTCCTCCTCCTCGAGCCTAGTGCGACGCCAGACGAATCAGTACCGCGGATCCGCTCCCGGCGGCGGCGGCGGCGAGAGGGTTGCGTTTACAGCTATTTCCTTCGAGCAGTGGCGGCGGCGTCAACTGCGGCAGCGGTTCCCGTAACATCTCGTCAAATATGACGAGAAGGCGCGAGAGTTCCCGCCTCGGCTCTCTCTCCCGGGCGTTGCTGCTCCCGGAACTACGCGTGCTCATGATGTAGGCAGCGTCGCGCTGCGCAAGAATGTCACATCCGGTCAGCGAAACGCCTCGTTCGGCGGCAGAAATAGGTCCTGGACCTAAACGGCTCGCCGCCGCGTTTTCCGCCCAGCGTTTCGCCTCAGCGGCAAAAGCTGGGCGGATTCGCTAGCGGATCCGCAAGTGTAAACGTACCATAAGAGCTGCGCTCTAAAACCAAGATCCTCAAGTCAACAAAGTGGAGGGTTTCGACAAAAAACAGTCCTAGCTGGAACACAAATTTCCACAAATCGGTGTTGTTCGGTTTGAACTTATTTTATATTTTTACACTACCAGATGCGTATCGGTGTTTTCCGTTATTTTACATTATTTTTTGACAACCGACGGATGTTTATCGGTGTTTTTCGGTCAAAACCTGAAAGTCTACATCCTAATTAATCACGCAGTGCACGCGGATGGCGCTTTAGGCGGGGCGGGAACGTGCGCTGTTTTGTGTTCTGTTGGACAGCGTCGAAGGACCCTCGGAAGTGCCGCCCGAGAACACCAGCATGCTTCCTCGTCCCCTCGTCGAACTCCAGTCGACCTTTGCGTTAAAAGTTCGGAAAAGTCGAACCTGGTCGAACTCGAAGCTCGGCGCACCTGTGAATCACATCGCACGCTGCACACACACACACACACACCGCGGCTAGGACTCTATAGTCCTTCTCTCGGGTATTGGCGACTCCAGCGAAATCGGCGGCACCTAGCGGCTGAAACAGAAAACTGCGGCGGCAGGTTCGCTCGGCGCCAGCCCTCTCGAGCGAATCAGATAATATTCACAGCACCTGGTCATCTAAAGACGAACCCCCGAAAGTTAGGTTCAAAAACACACAATGAAAATCGCCACAACACATCTCAAATAAAACAGCGTCGGAGAGCGTCGTCCGCAGTGACCGCGTCTCAAAGGGACCATGAAACCATTTTTGTTCTTCACTCTTTCCAGCCTATTCGCATGTTCGTTTACACGCGTGCTGGTTTTAGCGAAGCGATGCCTCGAATTCCTCCTCGAACAAGATAAGTATTATACGTATTAGCGAAAGACAACTGTTTATAACCACCAAGAACTTAACAAACGCAGAGCGTCTTAGATGTAATTCGCGTGGCACGTGAGGCGGGCACCTCGATTTCTCCCATGTCCTTCGCCTAAAGGACGCCCGAGTTGCCCGCCGTGGGGGACGTCGGCAATCCCCGTACCTCTCCTCACGTCCAAGCGAAACCGACGACGGCGTGGGCCGAATTGAGACGCAGGCCGCATTGGGACGCGCGCCAGACCAAAATGTCACCGCTGGCCGCGGCGTTCGCGCGCACGGCCGAGGCAGAGCGCTAAGAAGGAGCCTCGAGGTAAGAGGGGGAGCAACCGAAACCGTCGGCAGCGTTTGCTATTGAACGGCACACACACCTCCTGCGCGGATTGGTTGCCCACGCGCATGCGCAGCTTGTACTGGGGTGCCTGGAACGCGTTTCCGATTGGCGTCACCGGTGCACTTATCGTTTAGAGGCAGAAAAGAAAATGTGGGGAGGGGAAAAAATGTAAGAAAAATCAGCCTTTTAATGATGTACAGGTCACAAAACAAAAAAAAAGGGAAAAAAAAATGAAAACAGGACATAAGAAAGGAAAAAGGTGTTTGATAATTCGCGGGGAAGTTCTTTGTTGTTCGAGGCGAGAATAGACGTATATGGGCTCAATTTCAAGGGATAGACACATTACGTGCCGTTTATATGCCATCGTGAGAGCGAGACGCTGGAACGTTTGGTTTTGGAAGTGCACGGGGCTTCGTCCTGCTCTCCCTGTAGGGGTAACGGACCTGGCGGGGGCGCTGGGTTTTGCTGGCGATGATAGAAGACTGGAGGAGAAAGGGATTACCATAATTAAGAGGAGGTTAGAAAATTGGTGTAAATTATCCGGGGGAAATTGAATGGCGTACAACGAGTAACTAGCACAGCTGGGGACGGGCGGGACAAGGGAAAATCGGGACTCCCTCCCGCGTGGCTTCGGCCAAAAGTCTCAACCCCGTCTCCCAGTGGGCCCGGAGTAACGCCGACAAGGTTTGGCAAGAGCAAAATGGCGACTCCCTTTGCCGGGGGCAGGAAGCGAAGGTTAAAGTTTTTACTTTTTCGCTTCTTTTTTCCCGATCCCTTTAAGGTCATTCTGGCGATATCCCACACTGCCTGGTGATAGTTACAAAAAATGCAGAGGGGGAGGAAATCGGCATTAAAGGGCAAAAGAAGACGTCATACTTTTCTTTTTTTTTTTTTCATGCTAGGTGGCGCAAGCTACCGCGCGTTTTAAAGGGTACAGCCGTTGGCATCTATCCATTCATCTATACCGGCTTATTCCGCCCATAGAGTTATTACAATAAACGCTAGAGGCTCAGCTGGCGCTAGTGTCTACGGGACTTCCGGTTGCAAATTGAAGCAGACAGCATGCAGTCTACTTTTCCAGCCTTCCTGTGTATTCCTATGGGAAAACGCGCGTGAATTTTGACTCTTCGCCGGTAAATAACATGAATAACTTTTGTTATTTCGGTTGTACCGGATAGTATGTACCTTTATTAATATTGTGAAAGTGTAATGGCTTTAGTTACAGCATTTTTTCTTTACCGCTGAACGATGTTAAACTTCGCTATATTTCAGGCCCAAACCTCCGTTCCATGGCAGGTATGTAGAAACGAGCGACGATTCTAAGCAAAATAACGATCGAAAGGAATATAGAGTATGTTCAAAGTTCGCCAGTATTCCGTTGGTGCTTATATATTGCTAACATGCCCGTCCTGTCACTACATGAAAAGGACCCCGTCGTGTATCTTTACGAGTGGTTAAAAAAAAAAAAAACGTTCGAAACGTAAAGAATAAAGTACGTGGGCTACGAAAGGTGTGTTTTCTTATTATTTCCTATGTCGGGCAGTTTTTATCGGGCACCTGTTCTCTGGCTTCTCTCTATTTGCAAAGATTTGGAGCGTGCGGGTGATGATTTGAACCCAGAACAAGCATCTTCGCACATATTCATGAGCAGAAAGAATAAAGCAGTACTTATTTATTGAATATCGAACTATATTACGTGACTTTCAATTTATTTTGATCGTCTGCAAGCACAAGGGGTTACTTATCCAGTGTTGCTGCGTAGTTCTTGCCGTCTCTCTCGGTTTTTCACATGTCCTTCGTACTGGAAAGCGCCGACGCCGTGTTCGCGCTAACAGTGTCCGACAGTGCACATAAATGCATGTACGAAGCGGTTTTAGCACCGTTTTTCATGTCAAGATTTTAAAATAAAAACGCCGTAACTGACCAATTATTTCGTCTGCGTGACTGGGAAATGTTCCAAAGTGCCTAGTACGTACGAATTATTCGTGATATTTGCTCTTATAATCGAGCGCAGAGAGGAAATGCACTCGCTTTTTTCCATAGAAATGCATTACCGGAAGTCAATTTCCGACTGCTTGCTGTCTGCTTCAATTTGCAACAACACACTAGCGCCAGTTGAACCTCTAGCGTAGATTATAATAACTCTATAATTCCGCCCAGCACCGAAAGGGGTCCCGAAGTGGCATCAGATGACGCCACAAAAGCCATAGTGGCATGTTGTCTGATGTCGCGATCCTAGTGGTAGGCCGTATAAGCTCTAAAAAAAAATAAAAATAAAAATATAAGCGAACGCGACTGTGGTGGTCACTGTCGTCGCCGTGTCTCGATAGAGGGCCTGGATTGCGGAGAGGGTGCAACTCAAACCGTGGGGGACCGTTCGCAATTCAATGGCGGACGCCTCCTGCGGAGATCGATCGCAAGTGCGCATGCGCGACGCTGTCGCGTGGCAGGCGATCAAGCAGTTGGGAACACACTCCAGTCTAGGCAGCCAAACAACCGCGGTCCCCTCTAAAACCGGGTTGGGACGGACTTGGCCGGCACCCTGACTTGGCACGCTTTCGGACAGCGCGCGCCTCACAAAAGATTGAATTTAGTCCTCAGCCCCTCTTTATGTTTCGTTCTTTAGTGCACGCGTCCTCTTTCTTCGCTGCCGTCAATTGCTTCGCTGAGCACCGGTGTCGCGGCGCAGCCATCCACGACCGGGCACTACCAGTATATGTTGCCTCCAAGAGACGGATATGACACGGTATACCCTTCCGTCGTATACGCGCTCGGGCCTGGAGCTTGTAGAACGAAAGCCACACGCACTCTGCCATGTTGGGTGCTGTGATGGCAATTTCCTGCCGTATATGGTCACTCAGAGTGACAGGACTTCGATGTCGCTACGGCGTATCGTCAGCTATATGAGTGTGCACGCACCACCAACGCACAACGGAAGGAATCGTAGCGAATCCTGGAGGCGTTCAAAAGAGACGTCCAGCCGTATTGAGTGGGGAGCGTGTTAAACCATAGGGGCCTCCTATACACTGACAAAGCGTGGCAGATCGCCGCGAGAAGCGGCCGCCGAAATGGAAAAGGTGGAGCGGCAGACAACGGATGAGAGGAGAGCCATGTGACTGGCGCCCCGCTTCGGCGAGACTCCGAAAGACACTTCTCCCGAGCGAACAAGTGTGTTTCGGGTCCTCGCCGCTGCAAAAGCTGTGCGCTGACGTCCAGGTTACCCGAGAAATGGCTCTTTGATGCTCTGTGCTACCAGATCCTCGCGCTCCAAATCTGCGACCGGGCACTCTATCGATCCGTCGTCGAACTGCCAGGCTTTGGGAGTATAGAGGAGGCTATGGTTAAACCACGGTGTAAGATAATACTCTTCAGGTGAGGACAGCGCGCTCCTCGCGCAGTGCAGATAAAGTTCGCTTTTCACTCTCTCTCTTTCTCTCTCTCACTATGGTTTCAAGCGGCGCCGGCAGATGACTCGTCGACCTGTGGGTACGGCAAAGACGGCTCGTGCCGCCTCATGCTCGACACGCGCAGAGCTCCAGCGAGGTTGTCGCGACTCGCTCGTGCAGAAAGACCACGGTGTACCGGCGTGTCATGGCAACGAGATAGTTTTTTTCTCTCTCACACAGTTTCGCCGTTTGGCCGCCGGCGACACTGTCAGCCGCGGGCACGGTGGCCGAGGAATAATGCAGCCTTTCGGATGCCCGTCGAACGAACACTATCTGATTCCTCGCGCCGCGCGTTCAGCCCCGCCGTGTCCTCACCCGAAGAGTATTATCTTACACCGTGGGTTAAACGCAACCGCAGCTCGGAGAACGTGTAAGCGAAAGCACGCGTTGCGGAACGCAGGTGTCCAGGGTTCGATCCCCACCACTGCCCGTTTCGATCGGTCGTGTATCGATACATAAAAAAGTCATGTAAATCAGGTGTATTTGATTAAAATCAGATTAATTCGATTTAAATCAATGTAGCTAAAAGTGTGTGACTCCTTATCTACTCGTGTATGTTTTTTTTTTTTTTTTTAAAACAAGGCAGATTGATTGATCGATCAATCCGTCCGACCATTGATAACACTGCGGAAAAAACAATTACTGTAAATGTAAAATACAGTTTTACTATAGTCGGTTACAAGTTAAGAAGGTAGGAGAAGCTCCTCCCACAAGCGTGATGCGCCGGTTTCAAATCCCTCCGCAGTAGAAAGAAGAGTTCACTGGAAACGCTTTTTGTTCCGCTTCAATGTCTCCGATCCCACTTGTCTCCGATCCCACTTTTTTAAGAAAGCGACCTTTGTGTTCATTGGAGGGGGAATCGAGCCCCTGAAAGCAGCCTTTGTATATATCGGAGGGGGAAGCTAATCCCCGAAAGTCGTCTTTGTTTCCATCGGAGGGGAAAAACTCTAATCTACGTCTCGTGGCTTCCACAATGCTAAGTCAAAGTCGAAAAATAAAGTAAATATGTACAGAAAGGCAAGGCCCTCCTCGCGCGTTGGCCGCAGCGTCACGGAAACGATGGGACGCTATTGGATGCGGAGGTGGCGGAAAGATATATGATTCCCCTTGAGAGGCATTTGCCGCTAATTTCTTGACTTGTAACCTACTATAGCAACTTTTTTATTGGTCTAACGTACCCTAGCCATACTAGGACAAAAACAGCTCGATCCTTATAATTAGCTAAAAAGTCTTTTTTTTTTTTTTGCGCGATGTTTTGTTTGCAATGAGGCATTACCTTTTCAGTTTTTGTTTCTTCCTTCCGCGTTCTGATTTGCTCGCAACCGGCACGTTACGTAACTAACGAACGAAGTGGAAGGTAGAAAGAAATCTCAGCGATTTAAATAATGACTTAAATCATCTTGATTTTTATTTTCTAATAATTATCTAAATCATCTTGATTTTTATTGTCCATCAACACGCGACTCTGACGAAACGTCACTGCGGTGGCGCTGCTGTCGGCACGGCGCACCAGAGAGCCCAGATCGAAGAGAGGCTCCATCTCAAAAGTGCGCATGCGCTGCGTTCTCGCGCGGCGAGGAGGAAAGACGGAGGAGACGTTCGCAGGCGACCAACGCTTTCGTCACACCTGCTCGCAGCTCGCGTTGCAAAGTGCTGCCCATAGACCACGTGACCCCGATCGAGCAGTCTACGGCGCACGCGCAGACGCTCTCTGTGGCTTCTGCGCACAGGTGGTGTGGGCAAGCACTGAATTGTTTGTATAAACAGCTTTAGGATTGCTGGATTGTAGACTTCAGGCTGTGAAGCGCGGTACCGCACTGACAAAAATGTATCATATATGTATACCGGGTGTTTTTGCGAAGACTTTCAAAAATCCTAAAAATTAGGGCATTGGAAAAAAAAAAAAAGAAACTGTCTTCGGGAACAAACTACCAGCCACGGCGGACGTCAGGAATTTCCAAAACATACTAATTAGCCAGCTAATTAATTAAAATTCGTAAATTAATTTTTAATTAGTAGAAATAGGCATATGGTTCCAATTTGAAAGTTGCTGAGCGTTATCGAAAACCACTAAATCAGTCATTTTCAGAAAGACTTTGAGCGCGTGAGAAGAGTAGTAGTGCGCTGAAGTTACCACTCGTGGAGCAGGTACAAGGCTGGGGCTAGATAAGAGGCAGAAAAATCGCGCGGGCGCCTAACCGCTACCGCTAGCCTTGTACCTGCTCCACGAGTGGTAACTTTAGTGCGCTACTACTCTTCTCACGCGCTCAATGTCTTTGTGGAAATGACTGATTCAGTGGTTTTCGATAACGCTCAGCAACTTTCTAATTGGAACCATATGTCTATTCCACTAAATAAAAAGTTAATTAACACATTTTAATTATTTAGCTGGCTAATTAGTATGTGTTTGGCACTTCCTGACGTCCGCCGTGGCTGGTAGTTTGTTCCCGAAGACAGTTTTTTTTTTTCTTTCAAACGCCCTAATGTTTAGGATTTTTGAAAGTCTTCGCAAACACACCCGGTATATATATATAAAAAGTCGCACTTCGAAGCGTTGTTGGAGTTTTAAAGCCTTTAGTGAGTCGACGTTTCGGCCTGAGACCTACGAGCGCAGCGCTCGTCACGTGTGTTTCTTCTTCGTCCTCGTCTGTTTTGCGCGCTGTTTCCTACGCTCTTATCAGTTTCGGTTTGGACTGAGGATGCGTCAACGCGTGCTTTTTCTTCGGGGAAAGAAGACCGGGTGCGGAAGGAGCGGCGACGTACGCAGCAACCCCAGCTCCGCTGCTCTTCCTTCTTCACCAGAGTGAAAAGGCTAAAAGTGATATATATATATATATATATATATATATATATATATATATATATATATATATATATATATATATATATATATATATATATATATGGGTGATTTCATCTCAACTCAGGCACGGATTTAGGGTCGAATATTTAATTTTGACGAAAAAAATATATGTTTTGGGGCGATTCCTATAATAAAAGAAGACGCAAACGGCAATGTCGTCGGATTTTTTGTTCTCAAGTTATGGACCGTTGAAGCGGTCAAGGTGGAAACTGACGTTTTTCCAGCTTATCGGAGGTGCCATATTTCACTCCATCCCTTTTCCATACTTTTTACGCTACATCAATATAACTTTTTGGGAACACTCTAGACATAGGCTTTTTCATGCTAATTAAGTGTGTAGGTCATAAAATTTTTAATGATTTTTTGTTTATTTGTCAAACCGCCTCTCTGCGACGATATTTGACGAAGTTCAACAAGCTGTGCTGTGTGACCTATTTAACATATATTTATGATCTTTATATCACCGTAAAGCTTCAATTAAGCTCTTTCTTGTGAGTATACTTTCAATATTTTGCAATAAGAATATAATGCACTACATGTGCCTGAAAAACGAAAATTTCGAAAAACTAGCAAGTTTGGAGTCGATTTTTTAAAAAAAACCCACTTTTTATTTTTTTATTTTTTATTCACAGTTAGTTAATATAATAGTCTATCAGAAACTACCAACATAAATTGTAATATATTGTTTGTATAGCCGCTATTAAGACTTGAATCTCGTGCTATGAGCGTTTTGAACGGGACTTTGCACAGGCGCTCTGCTGAGCAGAATTTCGGCATATGTAAGGTTTTCTATTTATCGTTAGCAGTTACCTCAATATCCAACCATAAACATTAATAAAATTTGGAGTAGTGTACTTAACAAGATTTACTTCGAAGTCCGTATCCACAAGTGCGGGCACAGCGCTTACTTCCTCCCAATACGGGGGAATGCAGATCGTTAGAGAATTCCTCTGGGGCCTTTTGCTTTCGGCTTTGAGTTTGAAATACCGAACTTGACATGTAATTGTCATATTTTTTAATGTCAAACAGATATTCAGTGCATATACATATGTACGATTTAGTAACTGACGCTTAGGAAGTACGGTTTATTTTGTGTGCGTACGGACTCTTTCTTAAAATAACAAGCATTTCGTAGCGTGTAAGGCTGCTTCAAACGTGTTAGTCATGTGTTTAGGTTTCATTTTTATTTTCAGTGATTCATGCCGCGTTACTTAGACTTTTTCCTCTCGACTTAAGTTTGTCCGGGAGTCTAGATGTTACGTATCTTCTCCGTCAATACATAGGGCGAAGCTCACACACCGTGCAAATCACGCCAGTGCAAGTAAATAAATATTGTTAGGATAAATATTGTTGCTTTACTGGCTTTTACACTGAGATATTGAGGTAAGTACTAACATTAAATAGAAAACCTTACATAGGTCAAAATTCTGTTCAGCTGAGCGTCTATGCCAAGTCCCATTCAAAACTCTCACAGCACGAGATTCGAGTCCTAGTAGCGGCCATAACAACAGTATATTAGAATTTCTGTTGGTAGGTCCTGGTAGACTACTATATTACCTAAATGTAAATAAAAAATAAAAGAAATAAAAGGTGTTTTTTTTTTAGAAAATCGACTTCAAACATGCAAGTGTTTCTAAAGAAAGACTTGCAAGTTTGAAGTCGATTTTTTTTAAAAAAAGACACCTTTTATTTCTTTCATTTTTACTTTACAGTTAGGTAATATAGTAATCTGTAAGGACCTATCAACAAAAATTGTAATATATTGTTTGTATGGCCGCTATTAGGACTCGAATCTCGTGCTGTGAGAGTATTGACGCTCAGCTGAGCAGAATTTTGACCTATGTAAGGTTTTCTATTTAATGTTAGTACTTACCTCAATATCTGAGCGTAAAAGCCAGTGAAGCAACAATATTCATCCTAACAATATTTATTTACTTGGCACTGGCGTGATTTCCAAAGTGTGTGAGCTTCGCCCTATGTATTGACGGAGAAGATACGTAACATCTAGACTCCCGGACAAACTTAAGTCGAGAAGAAAAAGTCTAAGTAACCCGGCATGAATCACTGAAAATAGAAATGAAACCTAAACACATGACTAACACGTTTGAAGCCTTACACGCTACGAAATGCTTGTTATTTTACGAAAGAGTCCGTACGCGCACAAAATAAGCCGTACTTCGTAAGCGTCCGTTACTAAATCGTACATATGTATATGCACTGCATACCTGTTTGACTTAAGAAAATATGACAATTACATGTCAATTTCGGTATTTCAAACTCAAAGCCGAAAGCAAAAGGCCCCAGAGGAATTCTCTAACGATCTGCATTCCCCCGTATTGGGA
This sequence comes from Ixodes persulcatus, assembly GCA_013358835.2. Taxonomy (NCBI): domain Eukaryota; kingdom Metazoa; phylum Arthropoda; class Arachnida; order Ixodida; family Ixodidae; genus Ixodes; species Ixodes persulcatus. The sequence goes on along the minus strand of JABSTQ010010181.1, from coordinate 207,684 downwards.
GGAAGTAAGCGATGTGCCCGCACTTGTGGATACGGACTTTGAAGTAAATTTTTTTTAAGTACACTACTCCAAATTTTATTAATGTTTATGGTTGGATATTGAAGTAGCTGCTAACGATAAATAGAAAACCTTACATAGGCCAAATTTCTGCTCAGCAGAGCGCCTGTGCGAAGTCCCGTTCAAAACGCTCATAGCACGAGATTCGAGTCTTAATAGCGGCCATACAAACAATATATTACATTTTCTGTTGGTAGTTTCTGATAGACTATTATATCAACTAACTGTGAATAAAAAATAAAAGAAATAAAAAGTGTGGTTTTTTAGAAAATCGACTTCAAACTTGCTAGTTTTTCGAAATTTTCGTTTTTCAGGCACATGTAGCGCATGATGTACTTATCGCAAAATATTGAAAATATATTCAAAAGAAAGAGCTTAATTGGAGCTTTACGGTGATATAAAGATCATAAAAATATGTTAATTTTGTCACACAGCACAGCTTGCTGAACTTCGTCAAATATCGTCGCAGAGAGGCGGTTTGACAAATAAACAAAAAATAATTGAACATGTTATGACCTAGACACTTAATTAGCATGAAAAAGCCTATGTCTAGAGTGTTCCCAAAAAGTTATATTGATGTAGCGTAAAAAGTATGGAAAAGGGATGGAGTGAAATATGGCGCCTCCGATAAGCTGGAAAAACTGTCAGTTTCCACCTTGACCGCTTCAACGGTCCATAACTTGAGAACAAAAAATCCGACGACATTGCCGTTTGCGTCTTCTTTTATTATAGGAATTGCCCCAAAACATATATTTTTTTCGTCAAAATTAAAAATTCGACCCTAAATTCGTGCCTGAGTTGAGATGAAATCACCCATATATATATATATATATATATATATATATATATATATATATATATATATATATATATATATATATATATATATATATAACTCACCTGCACAAATCGCATAAGTGTAGCTTTCACAACTTTTTTAAAACAAACTTGTAAAGCTTAAAAAAACACACCCTAGCATATTATATATATATAATATATATAACTATATTATATATGCACAAATGCACAAATCGCATATAACTTATGCGATTTGTGCAGGTGAGTTATTCGGCCAGGGAACATAGAATAGGGGGCTAATCGTAATCATCAGTTGCCTAATTAAGTATAATTTGTTAATTAATTCGAATTAATGAAAATAGACATAGGGTTCCAATTAGAAACTTGCTGAGCGTCATCGAAAACCACTAAATCAGTAATTTTCAGAAAGACTCTGAGCGCGTGAGAAGCGTAATAATGCACTAAAGCATAGCCTCCTCTATACTGACAAAGCCTGGCAGATCGCCGCGTGACACGGCCGCCGAAAGTGGAAAGGTAGAGCGGGAGACAAGAGTCATGTAACGGGCGCTCCGCTGCGGCGAGACGCCGAAACGCACTTGTCCCTTCTTTTCCCGTCGGGTTTGACAACCATGTTTCGGGTCCTCGCCGCTGCAAAAGCTGTGCGCTGAATACTTACCACTCGTGAAGCAGGTACAAGGCTAGATGTTGCGGTAAGGCACCCGCGCTATTTTTCCGTCTCTTATGAGAGCCCCAGCCTTGTACCTGCTCCACGAGTGGTAACTTTAGCGCACTACTGCGCTTCTCACGCGCTCAAAGTCTTTCTAAAAACATTGATTTAGGGGTTTTGAACGACGCTCAGCAAGTTTCTAATTGGAACCATGTGACTATTTTCACTAATTAAAAAGTTAATTAACACATTTTACTTAATTAGCAGACTGATCGTTACGATTAGCCCCGTATACTATGTCCCCCTGGCCGTATAACTCACCTGCACAAACCGCATATGTGTAACTTTCACAGCTTTTTTTAAACAAATCTGTAAAGCTTAAAAAAAAATCACCCGGTATATATATACACAACAGAGACACCAGACGCCCATGGAGACTCGCCAACTTACGGCTGCTTGAACATAAAGAGGCAACATAATTACGTTCAGTGTTGGGAGCTGTCGTGTTGCCAACAGGACAGGGTAACGGCGAGAACAGCGACGGATCGGCAAGCCCGAGCAGCGCACTGTGCCCATAACGAGAAGCCGTTTTCGGTTGTTGTACACTCCCGAGTATTTTTTTTTTTTTTTTCGCGGTCATTTTTGAGATTGACGTTGGCGTAGCGCTTTTGTGGCGTCTTTCCGCTGTGGAGTTAGACGCTGCCAGTCCGGGTTTGATGGATGAGCGCGAAACGTTTTGGAATCTCTCGCACCGGGTCTTCATTGTTTGCCGGCTTTCCCTTTTCGTGTTGGACGCGCGCGCGGGTGGGCGAGTCGCCAAGGCTGCACAGGCGTTCAGCGTTAGCTGCAAAGTTCAAGTTCGCCCCCCCCCCCCCCCCCCCTCTCATAGGCGAAGAATGTGCGCCCGCGGTGTACACATCGCGACACTGTTAGCGCGAACACGACATCGGCGCATTGCCGCATTTTACTTCTAAATAATATAAGCGAGCACGAAATTTTATCACTTACATTATAGAACTAAATTAGCTCTTTCCGTAGCTATAACAACTTGGATGACATCCCTTGGTTTCAAAGAGAAAAACTGGAAAAACCGGCAATCGCTTGTTCGCGCTAACAGTGTCGCGCTCTGTACACTCTACGCACGCACTCCGTCCCTCTGATCGTTTGGGAGCCTTGAATTTAACACACCCGTTACCATTTGTGAAGGAGAATCTTCTACTATAACTTGTGTTCGACGAAAAATGGACTTGAAACAAAACACGGTACTACCTCTCCAACTCCTACACTCGTACGCATTCTGCTGGTTTCATACGAAATCTGTGTCCAGCATAAAGCTCCGATGGTTTTAATAAAAGTTTTATAGGCGAGCCATTTCCGACGTTATGGACACGTGACACGAGTACACCTTGTTCGGTGCATTTTGTAACGGTACCACATCGTGACTTAATGCTCATGAATGTCGCGTCTATTCCAGAATCGTTTACATGAGTTGTGTGTAGATCTAGTTCAGTATCACGTATATGAAGTTCCTAAATGGTCCAGTTTCACGCCTGTCAATGTCATACATATTCCAGTTTAACGGATATGAATTTCATACATATGCTAGTTTCACTCATATGAAGTTCATAGATATTCCAGTTTCACGCATATGGAGTTCATGCATATTCCAATTTCACGCATATGAAATTTATACATGTTCCAGTTTCACGCATATGAATTTAATACAACATGAAACTCATAATATTCCAGTTTCACTCATATGAAGTCCACACATATTCCAGTATCACGCATATAAAGTTCATACATGCTCCAGTTTCATTCATGAAGTTCATACATTTTCCAGTTCACGCATATGAAGTTCATACATGTTCCAGAATCACGCTTATAGATTTCGTACATATTCCAGTGTCATTAATATGCAACCTGACATTTTAAGTATTATTTACATGTATAAAGTTCACATAGTATTACTCTAAACATTCTACATGTCCAGTGCTGTTTTTTTTTTTTAACGTCACATTCATTCGGGTATCGCTCATATAAAAGCAATGTATATGCCAGTGACATTCATATGAAAGTAATGTATAGTCCAGTACCATTCACATCGAACTGGTGTATATTGCAGTATCATTCATATGACATTGATGGAGGGGGCGTTTGACCTTTTGTAGCATGTTTTGTAGCAGGCGAAATATTGGTTCGGAACAGCCACTGATGCTTTTGGAGCGATCACAGCGCCTGTTAGCACGTTACTTGGGATTAAACGATGATCGCAGCGCTAAATGAGAGTTTATCATTAATAAGGATTGATGGTTCATCTATGATACTGAAGCATATTACATATTACCTTTTATAATAAGAATAGAAAGAACACACAGTCTTCTTTTTAGAAAAAAAAAGATTCAGGTACTAAAATGGGTGTTAAAAAAATCATTGAAAAACGAATCATATCGCAACACTTCAGTTAACATAAAGCATATGTCGTCCTCCTCCCCCTTTTCCGCTCGGTAGTTTATTTAGCCTGTAAATATAATTTATGCAAAAATCCCGAAAAAAAATCATTATTATTTTTATTTATTATTATTATTATTATTATTATTATTATTATTATTATTATTATTATTATTATTAGTAGTAGTAGTAGTAGTAGTAGTAGTAGTAGTAGTAGTAGTAGTAGTACAGTGATGGGAGTGGCTTTTGACCTTTTGTAGCAGGTAAAATATTGGTTTGAAGCAGCCATTGACGCTTTTGGAGCATATTTCAACACCTGTTCCCACATCACCTGAAAATGAAAAAAAAAGGAAGAAAAAGTCATTGCATCTCTGAACATATTACTTATTACCTTGTGTAACAAGAATAGACGGGGCACAATAGGAAGACGTACAGAGCCTTCTTTTTTTTTTTTTTTTAAATAAGGCTCAGGTTCGAATAAGCTCCATTTACAAATTATTTTACAATGGCAAAAAAAAAAAAAAATTAATCATCGGGATTATTTTTTTTTTCCTTTTACGCTTGGTAGTTTACTTAGTCTGTCGATATAATTTCTGTAAAATGCCATTAAAAAGCCAGCATATCCGTTCACACGTTTATCACCAAAGAAATAGGTCCCCCAAGTTTTATGGACCTACCAAGCTCAAGACTCTAATATCATAAACTGCCAAAACAACCACCCCAAAATATGAAGAAAAAAAAAAAGAAAACTACACTTGTGCTTTCAAAGCAACACTGGTCTTCGGTGCCGTAGGAACGAGTTACGATGTCAAAGTTTGTTGCTCTTTCGATCGACCCTCGACTACAATATCGACGCTTTGCACACGCGCAGACTTACAGCCGCCGTTGCTGACCTTCTGTTGTCTTACCGAGATACCGAACCACTGAGCCACCTTTCATGGCAAGCGTTCCAGTAACATTCGTGTAAAAGTCTCCCAATAAATTAGGCGAAAGTATTCCGGTATCGCGCAAGTAAACGGCACTTTCCGCAGTATCGCTCGTATATGACGACCTCATTCGTTCCAATACGTGCTTCAGCGAGAGTCATGCCCGTTCTCGTATCGATGATAAGTGAATTGCGGACACGTTCGAAACCGACTGATAAGGGAGCATACTCCGGACTGCGAACATCACTTCCGGGCGCCGTCGTTTCGCCGCTGGCGGTCCGCTTGATCTTTGAACCTCGCTCAGCCGGGTTCGTGAGTGCTCTCGCTATTGAAAGCTACTATATATTGCTCGCTTCCCATCCAGCCAACACTTTGGTTATTATGACTCGATGCCGGTACCACCGGTGCGGGAATAAGGTATGTTAGTATCGGCACCAGCGTATGTAATAACCCAAACGATGGCTACATTCGTTCGAGAAACGGAGGGGCGGTCATTTTGTTCCCTCTGACGCCCATTTGTCCATTGACACTTTGTGGAGTCATTGGATAATGTAGATATTTTCGAGGAAAGCTTCGAACCTAGTCAGTCAGACATAAGATGCCAGTCGTGGGTTGTGAACGTGTCTTCGGGGTACGAAATTTGTCGGGAGAAAGCTACCGCACATGCTGAAAACGCGATTCACTTACAGTAAATAAAATGGTCAACGTGCAGGCGAGCTGTTGCGTATTTATCATGATGCTTAAACATCATGATTAATAAATAAAGGCTGGCGGCGTGCATAACGTGATTATTGCAGTGACCTGCGCTAGAAAGTTGAGAGGTTGTGGTTACGAATTACTTAAAGAAACAGTGTTGGGTTTAATAAGCTCGCTTTTGTAAATTTTTTAGCACATTTTCTTTTGTTCGACTTTAAGAGTACACTACTTTTCTTTTCTTTTTTTAATTGATAACTTGCGATTTTTTTTTTTTTTTTTATTCATGACAGTGTTCTTAATCTATATATGCTCTGTTATCGTTTTCTGTATATGCAAGCAATTGGAAGAAACACTGGACAAATAAACAATTCATATTGTTGTTATTAAAGAGGAAATATTTTCCTGCAAGGAATTATTTTTAGCGGCGGCTTTGGGGGAAAGGGGGGGGGGGGGGTTACCTGACCTCCGACTTTCATGTTCTACCACGTAGTACACACTCAATACATCGAAACCATGCAGAGAGAGAGAGAGACTGTGATAGAAGAGAGGGAAATGGGGGAGAGGGTGTGCTCGTGTTCGAAGAGCATGCCCTGTAAGGAAGTGATCAGAGAGCAACGAGGAACGGAAATGCGCGCGGTCATACCTCGACTCGCGGGCAGCTGTGGGAAAGAAACGGCTTTCAGGGCCGTTTACCTCTCGCCCTCTCTCCCCGGTAATCTCCTTCCCCCTCTCTCTCCCCCTCGTCGCCGCGCACTTCTCTCCGCTTCTTCCGGGGGGAACTAGTTCCTTAGGTGATGACCGAACCATGTTCTATAGCTGACAGTGCGGTAGGAGATACGCGCTGGCCGAACCATTCAACTACCTCCCTTACCTCACCTGGCCCTACTCTCTGCGGCGCCCGGGTACGGGTGGGAGGACGATCACGTCGTGACGTAACGTGTCGGCTTCGGGATAAAATTGAACGTACACTCTGTTTACCCCCAAGCTGACAGTGCGGTGCGAGCTACGGGCTCGTTGGGACCAGCCGTGCGTCTATCTCTCGTCACGTGATCACGTCCCAAGCCATACACCAGGGTTGTACGGTACACTCGTTACAAATATTCGAATTACTCGTGATCGATTACTCTTGGAAGTATACTAAAATTACTTTTTTTGTTTTCTTCCCGTTCATTAATGGCGCGCTTTATTTCTACAAGTTTTCTACCCAGGAATGTTCGGATGAAGTCTCTGACGAGATGATGGTGTATACAAAATCGATGCATTGAGAAGACGACGAGTTCGTAATCCGGTGATTTTATTTTAATAATGGACAGTACGAAACCGGCAGAAAAATATGTCGTCTTAAAACATCTAAACTAATCGGCAAGGTAACGGTTACTTTTTCAAGTAACGATGCATTACTTTTCCCGTCGATTAATTCGAATAATTAATCGATAATAAACGATTAACCAATTTTTTTAGTAACGCGCGCAGAGAGCGGGTTCGCGCGACGGAAAGGGAGGCGGCCGATTGGCCGGTCGAGCGCGTAGCTCGCACCGCACTGTCAGCTTCGGGGTTGAGCGGAGTACAGGCGGTACACGGCGGCAAACGGCTCTAATCCCAACATCGCTCCAGTTTATAGACGCCGGTGTGGGAGGGAGGGCGGAAACCTCCGACGGCACGACGACGACCTTGTAGATAGCGCAGCAGAAGACGGAACCGAACGCTTTTTTTTTTTTTTTCAAGGCCGCCGAGACCGTTGTACCGTGAGGTCCCTCTACCGGTCTGGCGAAGCCTAGTCAGCCGCTATCTGGGTCACCGACGCCGGTAAAGATGTCCGGTTGTGTACGGCTGCGGCCCGTTATCGAAAACGCTTGTACGGTAGTGGAAAAAAAAAAAAAAAACTGGATTGCATGTTGTGTTTTGGTTTACGCAACTGAGCTCAGGAAACAGGCTTTGGCAGGTTGGAATATTTGTGCGAATGTTGAATGAGCGTAAAATGGCCTTCAGGTGCGACAAATGATCATCGGTCTGAAGTTGCTGTCGGTCTCTGATTCGGCAGCCGGTCAGTTGCGAAGGCAAGTGCGCGTAACGTTTTCGGGCTTTGGGACATGGCGGTAACGGCTTTGGAGGGGCTCAGCAATCGGCGAGCAAATGACAAAAATAAGACTTGGAGTTGAGCTTGGGACCTTGCTTTGTTCTGCGGCCCAGGTGCGCGTGCTTGCCGAATGACTGCCTTTGGCCGGACTGCCCGCCGGACACCGTGCGACGCCTGGTCAAGAAGGGCAACCGGCAGCCCGGGTCATGCTGCGACGCCTACGAGTGCATACCGGGTGAGTTCCCCTTTTCTTTTTCCCCTTCGATCTTGCCTAAGTTAGACGCTGCACTGTTCGCGAGAAGTTCCAACGAGAGAAGGGGGGCGCTTTGTCCAGCTTCTCTTCCCCGCAAAGCTCGGTGTTTACTCAACAGAAGACCTCTGAACTCGATTCTTTAGGAGGTCATTCCTGTCGTTCTCAGTCACGTGGGTTCCGTATCTGGTATGCGGGACGGAAAAATAACGAGACATTTCAACCTGGAATATGCGAGAAAATATAGGTGAGGCAAACAAGAATGTGTGACAATCACGCATTTTTCGTACACACCTTCCAGCGAAGTGGAGAGATCAAAGCGATGTTTTGCCGCATAACAGAAGTGACGACATTCAACATGGCTGCGCCCTTGTGGAAAAGGTGTATAGTCGGTGGAGTAAAGAGGAAGCTCCTCCCACCCCTTTCCACTTTAGCCAAGCGAACAGTGGAGGGGAGGAGACCTCTTCGCCAGCGTTCTCTCTCCTCTTAATCTGTCAAACCAACACCACCTATCCGCCAAGTGAAACAAAAATGTATTGACCCTCATCTTAATTTTCTTATATTCATTAAAGCCCAAAGATGTTGTTTTCTAAGTTTTGCGGCCAAATATTGTGTCTGGAATTTACAAACCGGGTTTAAAAATCATAAGTTTCGGCGATTCTGAAACGACCATACGACACGGTGTGGGAACCAGAGGCAACAAAACGTCATCATAAGTGATATATAAAGCGGAACAGATATTAAACTTTATTTATTGTTCGCATAACAAATTGAAAATGATAAAAACAAATAATCATTTATTGACGCTCTTATATTATTTACACGATACAGCATCACGTGATTGCGATTGAGTTTCGGTTTCACCTATTAGAATGATCGTGTGAGCAACGCACTCGCAAGTTATTTTTCGGAAACCCTAAGACTTATCAGCCCGTGTGTCCAAGCCGATCCGGTTCGGGGGGTTGGTGGTCGGGGCTCGCCCGAGCTCTAGACGTCGTTGGGTTTGTGTAACGATGTCGAGAGCCCACACAAGCCGTACCTTCGCAGTCGATGTCGTCGCCGCTGCTATCGCTGTCGGACGACGAACGGTCTCCCGTTTGACGCAATGGGCTGTCGCTCCACGGCTCAAAACCCAGGAGCCGACTGCGTTGTAAGAGGCGACGCTGGAGCTCGGGGAGGTCGGCCATGTTCGTTATCGGAGCGAAATATCAGACGTCAGATCTCCTTCGTTGACTTGCCTGCGTGACGTCATTATGGCGCCGCTGTTGAGGCGATATCTGACGCTCTGTCTGTGGTCATTCAGTCCCACTGATCTCTATGAAAATTGCTGGATCGCGCTTCCCCGCTTCGAGCCCATTGCGCGATTGAAGCCACCGGTCGGCCATCTTACCGGTTCCGCGGAACCGTTGTCAAGGCGGCGGTTGTCTCTGTTGTCACGTGACCTACACACGGTAACCATGGCAACTGTCTAGGCTTGACAGCGCTAGAGCATATCTCGTAAGATGGCCGACGGTGGCTCCATTTTCGGTGCGGGGAAGCGCGATCCAGCAATAGACCGATCTCACCAGCCAGTTTGACTACGCCACCGCTGCCGCAATGCATCGAGGGAGCTTAGACTTTCTGCACGTGCGACAACCTCGCTGGAGCTCTGCGCGTGTGGAGCATGAGGCGGCACGAGCCGTCTTGTGCATTGCTGCCTGCCTCCTGCGAACTAAAGTTATGGCGGCGTCACGCATGCGCCGAACGCTTGGTGAGATCGGTCTATTGTCATAGAGATCAGTGTTCAGTCCGGTCTACGTCGCCATCTTGCGCAGACAACAAAAATTCCCTATTGGTTACTTATGATGACGTGTTTGTAGAACTGAGAGGGAAGCTCCCCGAGAAACCGAAATTATCTTTTTTGCCCCAATAAATGAATCCGGACGATCAAATGAATGAACGTGCACGTTATGCAATAAAGGACAAAGATTCCAAATACACATATAGCTCTGAATTTCGGGAAAACGTTTCACGGCCCCTTTAATTATTGCACTCATTCTACATACCTTACAAATTTTAACTCGGTAGCGTTTAGTAGTAGCTCGTGTCGCAAAAAATACGGCGTCGGTGGGACCAAAATATCCCATAATGCAACGCGCGGAGCCACGTGTGACGTCATGCGTGGCTGTGACGTCATGACCCTACCGAACCGCTAAATGTTCTCTGAATGGACAACCGATCGTTCGTTTCTTTAGTCTGAATTGTTTAGTGTACTGGTTCACTGCACTTTAGCACGTTAATTTCGCTCTCATTTTCTTTTCTTTTCTTTTTTTTTCCCCTTCCTGGTGTAGATAATGTATATTTTTTCTCTCTCAATGGCTGCTCCTTCCTGTCACAAAGCGCGTACAATTGTACTCGTGACGGGAAATCACGTCGGAAGGAAAACTTCTCGACAACAAACACCACTTCAGCTTACGACGATTGCTGGCAATAGAGCAATAACTGATAACAATTACCCGTGTATAGGGCAGAGATAGGGTAGTGGAAAAAAATAACGAGCGAGGACGATTTTTCTTTCCTCAATGGTAGCGCCATGTTTGCTCAGGTGCGCCAATGCAAACACGCAGCTCCGACTTCACACCACTACGGTGGCGTTACTGTTGCCACGGCACATTCGCAGACGTGCCAACTGGCGCGAATGTTGTTTCTGCGCATGCGTGGTGCTCCCACCTGGTGTACGCAAGCGCGCGGCTTGTTTGTAAACATCGCCTTGGCCTATAGGAATCGCACAAAAAGAGCGATATCCTGCACCCGTACATCAAACAGCTTGGCCAACTGCGGCCGAAAGTTCTGTGCATGTTAGCAGGCGCCAAATGCTGCCGATTCCACTAAACGTTCGGCAAACAAGTCGGGACGCTAATGATATGGGCAGGCACTCTCGTATACCTGTTTGCCGTCTTAGCGAGCGGGAAAGAGGTCGCGGTATAGAAGGAAACGATCGGGCAAGCCGCGACTGGCACGCTATTTGGGGTAACTAAGTGGTGGTATAGTCCGTAATAGCGCGTAATAAGAGGAGCCGCGGTTTGCGCGTGTGTCAAACAGACACCACCTAGATGAAAAGGCCCGGCGCATGACGTCATCGTTAGTGGATCCCCGACCGTTCCCACAAGCGGCAAACACGCCGGAGCTCGACGCAAAGCGGCAGACGCGTCCGTCTTGGGCTTCGCCGCGTGCTAGCGTCACACGCTGCACGCCTGGATCCACTTGTGATGACGTAGGTGGGTTCGGGGGGGGGGGGGGGGGGGGGGTGCTGAGAGGTGCTGGGCCTTATCTTATTTTCCAAAGCGTGGCGAGTCAACTTTGCCAAGCAATTACAAGTTGGCAGGTGTCTCCCCTTTTTTTGCGCGTGTCGTTTATAACTAGGGTTCCGCGTTTTCGGTATCTATTTTTCTTCAGATTCGGGGGTTATTTATCGGTGTTTATTTTTTCTCTTGAAATCGGTGTTTTTCGGTGTTTAATTCCTATGCTGGAAAGAAATCGGTGATTATTGGGGCTTGCGTTGCAAAGCGACTGCATAATTGCTAGAAAAACTACGGCACACCTCACATTACACACGTTTATTGTACACACACCAAACACGTCACACAATTAACATACATATGGAAATAATAGAAAGCGTGACGCTTTAAGAAGCATGATATCAAAACGTAAACTTATTGAAAAAAATTGACATGTACGTTGTCAGAGACTTGTCAGTCATCGGAGCACGTTCCTTGCTGCTGAGGAAACGCAGTCCAGAAAACGCACGCTCCATTTTCGCGCTTGAAACGGGGATGGCGAGAAAATCAAAAGAAGCTTTTGACAAGACTGGCTATTCCTTGCTGTGCGCTCTTCAGAAGCTGCCAGTGCAAACTTCTGCAGATGGAACTTTATGCAATGAATATTCTAGGAGTTCCCCTTTTAACGATGGTAGGTTGGCGGAGCTCAGAAACGGGGCAATAAACATGGTTTCAAAAGAAAGGGACGACACCAAGGACAGTTCAGTGGGGCTGTGTTCCGGGTCAACAAGAAGAGAAAGCGGGCTAGAAGATTCTTTCAGAAAAGCTGCCATTTTTTCCCGCAGCTTGAATTCGGTGTTTTTCGGTTTTTACCGATTCAGAAAAAAACAACTCGGGGGTTAATTATCGGTATTTTTCGGTATATACCGAAAACACGGAACCCTATTTATAACGTATTCCGTCGCTGTGTGTGTGTGTGTGTGTGTGTGTGTGGTCTCGAGGAGCCGTGTAGTTTGAAGAAGAAGGAATAAGAAACATGATACAACCATATTAATTTGAATACCTGTTGCATCCACGATTTCGGGAGAGGGGGGGGGGGGGGAGATAGAGAAAAGAACAGCGTTCAGTTAAACAGGGAAATAGGTAATGTCCGGTAGACATATATTGGCACGTGTTAGGGGGAGGGGGCAAGGAATCAATATGTCGAATTTGTTTTATGTATCTCGATGCCTCGGGAAGTCAGCCTGTATTGAAATAGTGCGTTGTCATCATCGGTTTAATTTAATTGTCTGCTCATGAACAGCGAAATTGCCTTAATTATGATGCCCAGAAAAGTATTACGCATTCCGACATGTCGATGCCCGTTTAATGATGTCGTTATGCAGTATTATTTTTAGTGAGTTATAAAAACTAGCTAACGTTATGTAATTAACCTAGGTGGTAGCAGTAAAACTCAATAACAAAAAAAAAGAATCTAAATAAAGAACTAACATGAAACTCGCAGCAAATATCTTGTTTAGGATACTCAGTAAGTAGTTTAGTATTAGGCCAGAGAAGACCTAAACATTTGAAAATGCCCGAATTAAAGAGGTCGACGCTGGTTCTGCCGAAGGTGTTATAAAATGTTGAATGCAGTTCATAAAATAATATATATATATATATATATATATATATATATATATATATATATATATATATATATATATGTGTGTGTGGGGGGGGGGGAGTGTTTAGCTGCGTATGTGTGAGTAATCTATATTACTCGCGGCACATATGGGTAGCTCATGTGAGGTTTTGATAAACAATGCAAGTGTGCAAGCACATGTGTGAATGAATTGTGCCGACGTCAACCCAAAATACCTTTTTGTATTGTTTTCCGAGCTGCTGTTTGTGCGCCGTTGTGATGGGCCAGGGACCCGTCAAGCCTTTATTTTGTCGGCCTTTTTTTCAATTTTATGAGAAAATAAAGCAATTAGAGAGTTTTAATAAATCGTTCATCAGCGGACTACCAAGACTCTACATTGTATTGTAGCAACGCGACGGCCTATGGACCCCCAAGTGGCGGGTTCGAACCCCCGCCGAGGTGCCCGCAATCTGACGGAGTCTTATTGCGGAACCGAGCCTTTTGGTTGCGCGTCAAAAGATCCCCAGGTTGTCGAAATGAATCCTCGGCCCTCCGCTGGGGCGTGCCAGATGCTCCTCGTTGTTTTGGCACGCGGAAACCCCCCAAAATTTGATTCGATTGTTGCTGCAGTGTATCGTAGAGTTGGTGTATGTGCCGATGCCTTGGCTCTGTCCTCGGCAGCCGGCAGCGGTGACGGCGTGTGCCGGGTGGGCAAGGAGACGTACAAGACGAACGAGACCTGGCAGACCAAGTGCAGCAGCTGCTCGTGCCGCAACGGGGTGGCCAACTGCAACGACCACCCGTGCAAGGGAGTCGACGTCCACTGCTCCTGGCTCCACAAGCCGGACGGGGAGTGCTGCCCGGTCTGCCTCGGTGAGCGACTCCGCGCAGCTGCGCGTTCCCACTGTCCAAACGCCAACCGCGAAAATCGCCCGAACGTTGCCGAAAACCTTTTCGCGCTTTAAAATGCAATTCCCGGTTCCTCGCCGTTTTTGCAAAAGGAACAGCGGCCGAGACGCTGCACGCAGTTATAGGGATACTACAACAAAATTTCGGCGATTTTTTTTTTTTTTTGTCTATATGTGTTCAAAGGAGCGGTATCACACCGATATCATGTTAAAAAAAAAAAACGAAAAAAGAATTTTAAAACAAATTAAACGATTAGCAAAGAGCACCTAGTGGATGTCGTAAAGCCTTGTTTGTGATGTCTGTCTAGGAACCTGACGATACCTGTCTCGCCTAGAACTATGCATGCTTTGAACCTGACGTCATCCCGACAGCTCTACGGCCAGCACAAGAGAAGAGGGGAGGGAGGAACTCCCCACTCAACAGGACTCTCTTTTGCGTATCCGAGGCGTCACATTATAGAAGATTAGCCCGTCACTCAAAATTCGTACAAAAGCAGCTTTGGGGTTAGTTGCGGTGGCCCGATCGCTGGCGTGCTTCGGCCGCTTGGGTGGCTGGAACGGCTATGGCATCCTGTCGACGTTTTGCTCATCCCGAGACAAACTACGTCACGATTGCACCGGATGTGACGTGCTCTCCGCTGGCTGCTCTCCGAGCGCCTGCCTGAGTGGGCCGTTTATAACGAAAAATACAGCTCCAAATACAAACTTGCGATTGTCATTTACGGTATTGCATGTGGATCATATTCAGCCTATTTCTGAACACGACGGGTATATTTCAAATTTCGTTGAAGTATCGCTTTAAAGGGACACTGGCAGGGTATTTATGGTGGCCAAGGTTTTTATTTGTACATGACATATGAGAGCCAAACTACCCAGAACACGATTTGCGTCTCGAAATTCGTTTTCTTTCCACCCGGAGAACTGGCCGGTTTGAGTCGCGCTCACTCTCTTCTCCGTGGTCACGTGCCGTTTTCTATGGTTTAGACAGAACCACCGAAGGTAATTAAAGTCATGGGTCATCGAAGGCACACACTCAATACAAAAAAAAAGATATATACAAAAAATATGGTACCCATTTTTTGTGGCTTCTCAAAAACTGCAAACACGTTGATTAAAAAAAAAAAAAAAAAAAAAAAAAAGTTCCGCAGCCACGCGATTTCTGCTCTATTGGCGACGTGAGTGACCGAAAGCGTCGCTGTGATCGGCCCACCACAATACATAGGTTGCACTGACGTAATTTGGTCCTCCTTTCTGGTGGCCGAACTTCCTCGAGCGTTGCCTTTACTGTGCATATTCTACGAGCAGTACACGAGCGTCGCGAGCGAGCAGAAACGAGTGAGCACAGCTTCATTACACTTCGTTTCACTTTATCTGCGAGCGAAGCGAAAGCTAGAAGCGCGAGACCAGCGCTTTTTGCGTTTCTGCCCAGCTCGCGCGCTCGAGCAAAGCCTGAAGGCACGGAGCTTTCGTGCTCGCGCTTCCAGCTCTGCCTTCGCTCGCACATAAGGTGAAACGAAGTATAACAGCAGGTTTTGGCCACCAGAAAGGAGGAAGGATATGACGTCACGTGCAACCCAAGTATTGGCCGAATGCTGATTATGACGTCAGCAAAGGATATCAAATCGACTCAAATAAGAGCAATGTAAGAACTTCAATATTAACGGTGTGGGCAGTGTTACTTTGAGAGCGCTATGACTTCAGGCTTTCACCATGCTCATTACAGACACCATTGAACTTGTTCTTCATAAGGTAATGACGTCACGAAAGGTAAACAAGCGAGGGCGCCATCAAAAGATCTCGCCGCTAATACCTATTCTTTCTCCCCAGTCCAGTTTCGGTATGGAGCGGTTGCGTATCTTGACTTAGCAAAATATTGATTGGTAGTCTCCCGACACCAAAATAAATCGCCTGACAAAAGATCTTTAAAAAATTTTGGAGGGTGTCAATGTTTTTTCTAGAGAACCCCGAAAAGAAGAAACATTTTTTTTAACAGTCTGGTTGGGACAGGCGTGTCAAAAATTAATTTTACGCGAAAAAAAAAAGAAAAAAAAAAAAAGTCGTTTTTAGAGGAATATTGACAGCGCGAGACGGCGATTTACTGGGCAGTCACCTCCTTTCCATTTCGTTTTCTCTCTTGGCATTTCGGGCGCGTGGAGGGTGGAGGAGAAGTGGATCGGCTTCGCCTCCACGACCCAGATGGTCATTCCGGAATGACCCGTGACGTCATGGACTTCGCGCGCAGAATTTCAAATAAATCTCTCGACGTCAATTATGCTCAAAGGTTTTTTTGTTTTTTTTCCCCGTAAAATTTGTTTTTGACACGCGTGTCCGAACCAAACTGTTAAAAAAATCATTTTTTCTTTTTATTTTTCCAGGCGTTTTTTTTTTTTTTTTTTTTTTTAAGGGTTGTTTAAACAGGACACGTTTTCTGGGGTTCACGGCATTTGCTCTACCCGTAGTGGAGATTTTGTTCCGGCTCGCTTTTAATTTTTTTTTTTTTTCTGGTGCTGGGGGAAAGTTATTTTTCGCGTCGTCCTGGTACAGGGGCCTGGAGTGTGCTCATTACGTGAGTCCGGATAGTCACTTATGGCTAATTCGGGTGGTCATTTCCCGGCAAAATATTTGCCCTATCTTCGGCAAGGGCGTTCGCGTGGTCAAAGGCTGGCGGGTGCAAGCTGTTCGGGTGGCGCTTCTCAGGCGTGTGCCGGCAATTTACCGGCAAGATTTTTGCCCGAGCTCCAAGAGGTCGGGCAGCTTGTTTGCCAGACTGTATCCGGTATCGTCACATCCGATTGGGGAAAGGGAACCAAACAAAACAATGCTTGCCGAAAGTGGCAAATAGCGGGTTCGAGTGGCAAAGGAAGCCATCAAGACAGACACCCATTTGTGCTCCGAGACAAGATAGCGCAAGCAACGAAGATAAAGATAATTTATGTTTCAGAGAAAGCCAATATTTTTGGAAGATTTCGTCCAGCTTGCGCAAGGTCAGTTTGCTCTGAGACACGGGCTGCATCATGCATTACTTTGTTTTACAACTGTGTAAGAGCACGTTATTATACCGCTGAAACAAAATGTGCATAGTGATGCAGTTCGATACTCGAATACGCCTTACGATTTCAAGGGGGGTGGGCGCAATGAGAAAACTTGGGATTCCGAAAAAGGTAAAAACAATAAACAAATTATGAAAAGCGACGCTGGCAAATCTCCTTGGGGCCCTTGTGAAATGGCGACATTGCCTCGAAAATCCAAACACTTATTGATTGAAATTTGACTCCTATGCGGACAGCACCACACCGATTTATTAATCTGCGTTTTCTTTAACTTTATAATTTAAGATCCTCTAAGCTGTGCGGACAGTGGAAATGTTAATAATTGGAAAACTACTGTGAAGCCGCCTGTGTTTACACACATCTCAAAGAGTCGGAATTTATATTGTTGACGCCTACAGCGTGCGTATTGTACCAAGGAATAACCTAGGAAGGAGTTAACAAAGCTCACGCGCGACCCAGGCAAATAAAAACGCCAGTTGCCGGCGCTTTGTGTTCGGGTGAAGAGGGTCACGTGGTGCGCCGTTGGCGCGTTTTTGGTCGCCGGTACCACCGGCAAGGGCTCGCCGGCAATTGACCACCCAAATTCGCCATTACAGGCTCTGCTGGCTGTCAAGGCCTTCGCTGTTGTCGATTCAGTCTCCGGAAAACAAGGGGAACAGACGATAGCGAGGGGCGAGGAGGAAAACCGTACAGTTTGTGCGGTTCATGTCCTCACCAAAAAACAACTAACACGCCAAAAAAAAAAAATTTTTTTTTTTTGGTTGTGCATTGCATTTACTGTGATGTTTGGACAGCTCTCTACACCACTGTGTTTAAAATAAGCGGACGGTGTTCATGCATGACACTAAATTTAAGGGAGAGATTTCTCCGCTAAATGCGAGGAACTTGTTTCACTGCGGTTCTCGGGGTGAAAAAACGAATGCCAGACCTTTTCCACCGATCTTCTTCGAATGGATGGATGGTAGTGGCTGTATCCTCCGTAACGGGCGGCAGATCGCGCCACCTAGCGATCACCCCTGGAGGTCGCCAACGCAGTTCCTCCCACCCATTCCAGGCTGCCTGACGTCGTCGGGGCTGCGCTTCAACAACAGCGAGCGTTGGAAGGAGGACGACTGCACCTGGTGTGAGTGCGTGTCCGGCAAGGCCAAGTGTGAGACCCAGATGTGCCAGACCAAGTGCCCCAACCCGGTCAAGCAGCCGGGCGTCTGCTGCCCCGTCTGCGAGAGTGAGTGCTCCTCCGACGTCATCGCCTTTCGAAAAAGGTCTTCTTGCGCGTGCGCGGTGCCCACCGCCCCTTTGGCTAGACGCGCGCCTTTGACGTCACAGTGCGGCGGTGCCACTGCTTACGGCCAACATCAACTAGAATCAAAGTGAAAAATAGGAACTCATGATTTAAAAACAATATAATTAAAATAATAGATAAATCATGGTTATTTGATTTGAAATCAGGTTAATTTGATTTAAACTGGATTAATTTGATTTAAATCATATTTATGAGATTAGTTTGATTTAAATCAGATCCATCAGATTAGTTTGATTTAAATCATATCAGTTTGATTTAAATCATTTCCATCAGAAGACGATTTTATTTAATTTTTTTAAATGGTATTTTTATGCTTTTTGGGAACATAGCATGCTGCCCAATTTTTTGTAGACATTTGTGACGCGTATTTCTGTGCCTACGAAAGAAGTAAAGAAACCGAAACTGAACAATCTCCATTCCCGTTTCTGGGCCCCCGAAAACGGAGGTGACGTAGGGAGTGACGTCATGTGTGAATAGTCGGTATCGGTAGTATTTAGGAGATCGAGACTCTGGTTACCGCGGTGGGTTATAGCAGCGCGGTGGCGCGGTCGTTTCGCCGAATCTGTCAACATGGACGGCAATGCCGCTCTCGCGAGCGAGTTCGAGCTTCCGTTCAGTGACCGAACACCAACGGAACGGGAGTACGTGTGTGGCGGCCTCTGTTATCACCCGACGGAGACCGTCCAGCCTGCAACGAGCGGCCCGCATGCCGAGGGGAAAGCGGCAGCGATCCGGTTCCTCCGAGGACGTCCTCTTTTCGTCGTCAAAGAACACGAACAGCAACCCACACGTGAAAACTAGCATCGCCCGAGCGAATACTGGTCTTCAGTCGACTGTTAGAACAGCCATCTACAGCTACCATTTTGCAGAATCCTTCGAGTACCGTGTTCTTTTTTTATTTTATTTTGTTTGCCCATAGTTGCTCGTTGCCCGTTTCGCGTCCAGCGTAGCAAAGAAAAAAACAATTATACTGTTTTATTTACGGTTTAGTAATGATTTCCGGTCTGATTTATACTTTTCATGGTTATTCAAGTGGAAATTAGAACAGTATTCCTAAAAATCGCGAACCAAAACGTGACCGAGGGCACGTTTCTCGTTTCGACCAATCGCTGACGCGTCTTTTGTGACGTCGCGCTTCTTGGCCCCGCATCGGTCACGTGAGCTCCGCTTCTCCTGGCTTCTCCCGACTCTCGGGGCGTCGCCCCAGTCGATCCCGGTACGATTATTACCGCGACTGTTTAATTGATTTGCGCAGCACACAAGCGCCGGTTTCGAATGAAATTTGGGCAACGTGGCCTGAGACGTGCCTGGAACCCAGATCAATCGCCAAAAAGATGTCCGAAATTGCCTTCATTGTCCCTTTAAACCAGATATATCAGATTAGTTTGGTTTAAATCGGATTAATTTTATTTAAATCATTATAGCTGGAAAAAGTGATTCTTTATCACCAGATGTATTTTGAAAAATGGCAGATTGATAAATTGATCAATCCATCCAATCACTGAAAACAATGTGGAAGAATACAGGAAATTTAAAGTATTGTCTAATTAACAACTTTTTATGGATGTAAACCCACTATATTAAAACAAATGCACCTCAATATTTTTTTTTTGGTTGAAAAAGATTTTTTTTGTGTGTGTTCTGATTTGCTTACAATATATCTTTCTTCCTTTTGTTTCTTCTTTTTGCTTTCTAATTTTCTTGCCGTAGGACATTATTTAACTGACAAACTCTGATTTGTCCAGAAGAGCACCACTTTTTACTGATCGTCCTCCTGTTATAAATATCTCTTGCGTGATGGCTATTTGATTTAAGCATAAAAGAAATGTGCATACAAAGCACTAGACAATAAGCAAACAGTGAATTACAAAAAATATTTTTAGGATAATTTGTGTGGGAAAAGTTTGATTTAAAGGGACACTGACAGGGTATTCACGTTCGCCGAGATTTTTATTTGACCTATAAGAGCCCAACTACCCAGAACAAAATTTGCGGCTCGAAATTCGTTTTCTTTCCACTTCGAAACAGCCGGTCAAGAATCGGCCGGTTTCAGTCGCGCTCACTCTCGTTTCCATGGTCACGTGGCGTTCAAACTACGTGTACCAGATATATTCAAGGTCGTGGGTGATCTAAAACACACATTGAGTGTTCAAAATAGAAAAGAATATGAACCCCATTTTTGTGGCCTCCAGAAAGCTGCAAACACATTGATAGAAGAAAAAATGTTGAACAGATCACTGGAAGTATACATAGTATACAAGTCATTCCCAATATGGCGACGTACCGCAAGCTGGACGACGCGATGGTGGCGCACGACGAACCAACGTTGCAACGGACATGGGGCCGCTACTTTGGCACCGTCGTTCGTGGTACCGGCCAATCGATCTTCAAGCGCAGAACATCGAGCAGAAGGAATATAAGGGCGATGCAATCGCGCTACAAACGGTTCACGCAAGTTCGTCGTCGTCCTCTGCTTCAGAAAAACAGAGAAGCGGAGCAAAAACGAATGCAGTCGGGTGTAGCCACCCGACTTCCGGCCACGAGCTTCCGTGCTCGTGTGTCTATTTCGGTTTCGAGCAGTTGAGTTTTTTTAGCTTTATTAAACATATACGTGACTCTGCAGCAAAATATTGATTGGATAGTCTCCTGACACCATATTACATCACCTAACAAAAAATGCAAGCTTTTGTTTTGGAGGGAGGTCAGTGTCTCTTTAAATCATCATTAGAAAACCGGTGTGATTCAAATCACGATTCAAATTATCCTGATTTTTATTCTCCACCCTGCCTAGCGTAATCAAAGCCTGTGAATAGATTCCTTTACCTCCACATGACGTCCTCACACTCAGATGGCGCTGACTTAACCATTGGACCCAAGCCCAAACGCTGATGCGGTACTTGTGTCCAATCTGAGTCTGCTCTCGATCTCATTCTGGTGATGCTAGAATGCTAGTGCACGGGCTTTGGTTACACTAGGCGGTGTCATCGCTGCACGGTGTGCTATGGTGTATGACGTTACAAGGTGCATGCATATGCGCTTCAGTTCTTGCAAAGTTTGTTTCCCACAGTCTCAAGCAACCACTCATCCTTGTGACGATTTTAGATCAGTGGTAGCGACAGACACACGAGTACGAAAATACCATCGCCGGTGCGAAATGAGTAATCGCTGAATTCCCGCATTGTTGTCAAAGGGTGTGCCCTGAAAAAATACACGGTGCGCGCACTTTTTACTCATTGTCCTCCATGCACACGCCATCGTGTTTCGGGAAATCGGAGCCCGCAGCACCGATGCCGCAAGTGTTGCATTTCCGCGGTGCACCGGGACTCTGCGGAAAAATGCACTCAATGGAGACGGCGGTCTGTTCTGAGAAATTTTCGGAAGACTCGCACAGAGTTCAAAATGTAAATTTTCGAATTCAACCATTTGATTCAAAGGGTTAAATAGAAAACAGGGCAACCGAACCAATATTTAAAGGCCTCACGTATGGGCACAATTTTACCGCTTAATTAAAATAGGAAACGACGACGAGATTATGCTTGAACAAGCATCTTGTACTACCTCGGGAACTAAACGAATATTACCAAACACTACAAATCACTTGTGTGCCCACTGCACATTATCTGGTCCCCTAAAGCATGTACACTAAATGACACCATTAGCACGAACAAGCTATCTTCAGTGTTCCCTACTTTTCTTTTAGAATTGAAAGGCCATGATGAAACCTAGTGCGTTGGAAAGGGCTGATTCGGGGCATTAACCTAAGCGGTAAAATCTGGTGCCCGCCAGCACGCCATTGAAGTAAAACGCGCAAAAGTGCCGATGCTGTTGTGTTTAAGCTAACAGCGTTGTGCAGTCTACAAAAAAAAATTGACACCGATATTTATCTCTAAAGCCCACATAATACATGAAATGCAAAATTTAAGGGGCCGTCGTTTTAATTTGTTTAAAAGACATTAAACAGTCGTTTCGGGGAGTGGAGAATTCATAATTTAGCGGCAAAACTGAATTACTGTACAAGTCACCTGATGTCAGGTCATAGGGCAACAATTTTTCCGCTAAATTTAGCGAGAAAGTGGAATTGGTGTACTGGTCTCGTGACGGCAGGTCATGTGACATCAATTTTACCGCTAAATTTAGTGGGGAAACTGTAGTTTCTTAGGTCACGTGATGTCAATTTCTCCGCTAAACTTAGCGGGCGACGAACGGACAAAATTTTGGGGTTGAAGGAGTTCCGTTCAAAAGCACTTCACGCTTTAAATGGGCTTCTTCCCTCCCCTACCGACAAACACAAAGAAAGGGAACGATTTTCAGCCCTTTTGAAGACTCGCAACCTCAAGTTCCCCGATCCCAACGCTGTTATGACACCGGCTCCCCGCAGAAACCGCTTCGCCCGGTTCGAGCGTCTTCCACGTGGGCGTCAACCGAACCTTGCCGTCGACGCGGGTGTGCAGCCAAGACGACCGGAGCGTGTGGCGCGACCAGTGCCGGCACTGCGCCTGCCTCAACGGCCGCGAGGTCTGCTCCCTGGTGGCGTGCCCAAGAACCTACTGCGAACATCCCGTCATGGAGCCCGGTGCCTGCTGTCCCGTGTGTCAGAGTGAGTTTGCCCGCCGGGGCTAGCCAACGAAGAACCGACGTCGGTGGACGGTGGCAAACCGATCGAACGCCGGTTTGCACTCTTGCGTTTGCTTGGGACCGAGCTCTCGCGATCTCTCACCAGAGCCGTTTATTGAGAGAGTTTGGCCATACATTGGTTTGAATAGGCGAGCATCTCGGGCCAACCACAGGCCGCGAAACAGCCCCTAGCGGTGGTCGCGTGCTCTAAATTTGTGCCACGACTATACTTCGTTTCACCTTATGTGCGAGCGAAGGCAAAACTGGAAGCGCGAGCACGGAAGCTCCGTGCGTTCAGGCTTTGCTCGAGCGCGCGAGCTGGGGAGAAATGCAAAAAGCGCTGGTCTCGCGCTTCTAGCTTTGGCTTCGCTCGCAGGTAAAGTGAAACGAAGTATAATTTGAGCCGTGCCGAGCGGAACTCCGCGTCTCAAGACGCTCGCGCATCCCACCCTTTGCACTGCTTTCTTTCAGCCAGTCTCAGGACGCTGTTCTAGCAGTGCAGACAAAGGCATGGGCACGAGCGCGTGGCTTTGGAAAGTGCCTCCTATGCACGAGGTCTCGTACAAACAATAGCGTTTCGCTGAGCTAGGCTCACGCGCCTGTGCCTTTGTCTTCACTGTCGACATTTGTGAGATGGAGTAGAGGTCTCTTGATTGGTCGACACTGTGTCACAAATTTAGTTTACGCTCTAAGCGTGGGGGGAATATTCGGCGCTGGCGGCGGCCTTTGCTCCGCCTATTGTCCAAACTCTCCTAATATACGGCTCTGTCTCTCACTACGAGAGAAAGCGCTGGCACGTTGGCACCACCTGTGAGGCGACCCTGGAACCGCATGTTACTAGAGCAAAGGTTCCGCGGTGTTTGCGAGATCACACATACGTACAGTCTGCGAGAGATGGTCGTTTACGACATAAAAAGTTTTTCGAGCCAAAAAAGAAGGAATGGTGAGCAAAAAAAAAAAGGAAATGGAAACCAAAAGTCCATCAATGTGGAGTCGTCCCCAAACCGTTCAGAACGAATATAGCTCGTCTGCTTTCTCCGGTTCAGGCACACTCAGCTGTTTTGGATGAACGTTTGCTCATGGCTCAGTTTGCGGCTGTAGCAACAGACGGCAGCACTGAATTTTTTTAAATTTTGCTCCCATTCCGTTTGTGGTTAGAACTTTGATTTTAAAGGCAACAAATTTCATTTTGAGGACAACGATTAAGCAGTATGACGGTCAGAAATTCCCAAAAACTAAGAACGGTTAAGGGGTTAAAAGCTCGTTCACACACTTGTAACCAAGAACGACCGAGAGAGACAAGACCGGTTTTTAAGCCTCTTGCGACGTCTTAGGACCAGCTCCGCAGCAACGCACGCGGTCCTAACACGTTGCAAGAGGCTTGAAGACCGGTCTTGTCTCTCTCCATCTTACCCAGTTGCAAATCTGTGAACGGCACTTAAGAGGTATCAAGGCATGCGGTCATAAGCAGTCGCAGGTGCGATAACCGGCGTTAATATTCCCTTGTGATCGTTCATGGTGAGAGAACAGACCGTCATTCATCGAACAGCACTGGAACACTTCCCGTTTTGCGTACATTTTTTCGTTTCTATGCACGTCATTCTTTCACCGTAGGCTTGGAAAACATTTGACGATATTATAAATAGGGTACTGTGTTTTCGGATAAATCGGAAAAAATATGAAAAATGCTTACCGGTAAATTTTCTGTCAATTCGGATTTATCTGAAGAAACTCAGAATTTCGAGGTTACGACGACAAAATAAAGATCGAAGAAAGACGGTGTTTTACAAATAAGCTTCATAAGAGCACAAGGTCAGTGGTCCTGAGATGCAACTACAGTTTCCTTTGAAATCTCGGAACTACTGACAAAGGGGGTTTGCCTTTGAGCTCGTCAAAGTTCCTTCAGACAACCGATCACGGTGCTCAGACTTAATTTATTTGGCTTTTGTAATTAAAAAAAAATGGGAACACAGTAAAATAAATCTTGAATTTCAGGAAATCGGGAATCTAACAGAAACACCGAACGTTAAGCAAAAAATAAAACACCCTCAGAATTTCAGGAGAAATACACTCTGAAGACACGGAATCCCTATTATAAGCAACCGTTTCTCGTAGACGGTGCATGTATTTTATCTCGCAAATACCGCAAAACCATCAGACTAGTTGCATACACAGTACACATGCAGTTGCGGGGCTACCCGACAGACGACGCCAGTGTGCTCGCTCGTCGCAAGCAGTTACAAGGGTTGCAACGCAGTCAATAACACTCAAACAAATGAGCATGTGTGTCAAAAAAAAGCTTATAAAAATGTACATACGTACGTCTGTGTCAGCGACGTCAACAACGAGACTGCGGACCTGTTGTTCCTCGAGATTCAAACGAACCATGCGGTCTGTGCAGACGACGTCACCATCCCGTTCCGGCGTGCCCCCGTGAGCGCAGCCGTCTGCCAGGGCCTGGACGGCCACATCCACCGAGAGGGGGACTCCTGGTGGCTGGACGACTGCACCCAGTGCGTGTGCGTGGATGGCTTCGCCATGTGCGAGTCTACCCCCTGTCCAGCGGCCCCCTGCGCCCTCCCCGTGCGCAAGCAGGGACAGTGCTGTCCCGTCTGCAACGGTGAGTGACTGTCTGCGGTTGTTGCGGACCATGGCAGAGGCTCCGAGACCCGTTGCAACCATACTCGTTTTCACCTCGAGGACCGTAGTAAAAACAGGTCCGGCTTCTTGCAGAGCATTACTGAATTCCCAATTTATGTAGATAATTAGGATATATATGAGGAGTTTTTTTTTTTCCTTAAATGAGCCGAATCCAGAATTTGAAACTAAGCCAATTTCGGCTGAAATTCGGAGTATATCTGGAGTTCGTCGTTACCAAAAAGTATTAATCCGAAATTGGTCACATTTTGCAAGAAAAACCGATGCAAAGGTGGCCGCGGTACGGGGCTCAAAGCTAGTCCGATAAGCACACGTTCCCGTTTATTTCAGTTTTGCTTCACATGGATTTGACTCATTTCGAAAAAGACAAAAAAACTCATATGTAGATGCTTTTTTGGATTAGATATATGTTATCTTATCAAGACGCACACATTTCATACACTAAAACTGTTGCTTCTTCCTCCGACAACTAAATCCTATAAGAACTACTTCGCACAGCAGGTAAACAAAACATAAAACTTCCTTTTTTTTTTGAGGTGAACACGGGTATAGAGATGCAACGACTTTTGTAAATCTTGAATGGTCGAAGATTTTCCTGGGTTGTCTCAAGAGAAGATGTAACGCCAGCACCATTGAACCGACACCGCCTAAAAGATGAGGCATGCGCTTTTTTGCCCCGAACGTCATTGCTAGTGGATCCACGCAGTGCCGCCAGGCTTGCGTTAGCATCGCCGCCGGCGCGTCTCGGAGCATCTGACAACGGGCGCTACAATGGCACACGGCGTCGCCGAGACGGACCCGTCTGCCGCTTTGAGGCGACTCTCGTCGAGCTTTGGCGTGGTTGCCGCTTGGGGCAAGTCGGAGATCCACTTACATGATGTCGCAAGCAAGCCTCGCCTTCTTGGTGGTAGTGATTGAATGCATTTATTTTGTGAATGCAGTCTAATCAGGGGGGAGTGCCTGGAAAGTTTTTAAGGGTTTAAGTTTTTTTCTGTGCTTGGCCCCGTAAAAACAAAACAAAGGAAACTTTCTTCCACCAATGTTCGGTGTTTCTGTTCTAAAATCTTACATCACCAGTAGCGACTGAAGGTGCCGTGAAACTACTTTCAAACTGGACGTTCGAAGATGAAACTTTTATCGAAGTTCTGTCGTCCATGTGTCCGTGTGCCATTCTGCTCCAAACTTTTAACCATTCCCAATTTCCTAGATTTATTTCTAAAACCCCGGAAGCAAAAATAAGTTTATGACAAAACGAGAGCTCACGCATGCATCTCTCCTGGGCCAGTAAAGATTATTATCATTAGTAGTACTAGCATCAAATGACACTGGCGTCCTTCTTGCCTCTAAACAGGCTAAATATTCTAGCGACATGTTGACTGCGATCCTGAAACCTTCCCAAAAATTTGATATAAAAAAAAAATATATTGTCATCGTGACACTAATTTATTACAATATTTATTGGGATCGTAAGAAGTGCTAAGAGCTCACCAACGTTATTAGATTATTATTATTGTTATAATTATTATTATCGTTAGATTTTTCAAACAATGGAACAGCCCATAGATGCCACTTCCACAAGCAGTATCCCCCCCCCTCTCCCCAATTCCACCTCCATCGTTCGATGCACCGCCGTTTTTCTGGGGGGGACAGCTGCAACGGTAACCATGGTTATATAGGTCTCGAAGCACAGCATCTAGAGGGCGCTCTAACGGCGTGTTTCCGAAGTACAAAGCTCGGAAATGCAGCGTCTAGATGGCACTTCAAACGATGGGTGGCGGGCTTGAGTGGGAGAGGGCACCCTCCGCAGCAGTTTCACGACCGAGTCGACCTAAAAGACGTTGGCAAGTGCGCTCTTCGTCCCTCACCGACGAATCAAGCGCGACTGTGACGCCCGCTCGATCCCTGCAGAGGAAGCCCACCTCGGAGGCAACTCGTCCAACCAGCTGCCGTGCGTCGGGGGCCTCAAGGACGGGCAGTCATGGCGCAGCGAGCCTTGCCTGAGCTGCCTGTGCCAGGCGGGGAAGGAGCGCTGCTTCCGGGAGACGTGCCCACCCACAACCTGCCTCGAGCCGCTCTACCTCAAGAACCGGTGCTGCCCAATCTGCCCGGGTGAGCAAAGACTGTCTCTGCTTTGAAAATGGCCTTCAGCATGCACCTTTCGACTTCAGAGCGCATGCTCACACGGCACCATCCGTCTGTTCTCGCCTTTCTCGGAAGCAGTGTCTGCGTCCAAGCCGTCCCCCAGCTGCCGGACGGATGGCAAGTCGTACCCGGATGGGTCGTGGTGGTCGCCAGACAACTGCAAGCGCTGCCACTGCACCCAGGGACAGGTGCACTGCTCCGAGATGGGCTGCCCTGCCGGGCTCTGCCGCTCGGCCGACCACGCCTCCGGAAGCTGCTGCATTCCGTGCACGGGTGCGTGGCCGTACCGTAAAAGTTAAAAGGTTACCGTAAAATCCCCAGCAAGCGCTTACTTAAAATTTGGAGATGATAGTGTCAACTGGGTGGGGGATGGGCACTTATGTCAACAGTATGTAAATATATGTCCTTTTTGTATTTTTCGAATGTTACAAAGTTGAGGATTGGGCGTTGTTGCGGAATGGGCAGATGCTTGGTATTTTATGGTAGTCTAGAAAACCCGAATTTCTTCGGCTTATCCTTGTTCCCAGTAAGCCGTTATGCAGTTTAAGCACACTTCAAGCACAAGTCACGACTCACTGTATGTCGATGGCGACCGGATTATCTGCGTCCAGTCAGCATCGTCGATCGTCATATTTGCCCCTGGATCTAGGGATCTTTTAAGAAATGTTCCCTAGATTGAAGTTTTGCACTAGAGAAGTTTCCCTACGCTTAGTATAAGTTGCAAGGACCGCTTCAGACGGGGCAATTTCTGCCAGCAACTTGACGTCGCAACATGGGCCGTTCGCGTTCACGTGCAGCAACCGATTGATGCGATTTGCCATCATCATCATTAAGTTTTATTTTTCTTGCACTATTTAGACACACAGATTTGTGTTTGTCCTTTGTCCACCTTGTTCCCCTTCTCCAGGGATTATCATCAACACAGTTACGTGCTATAAACATTATCT
Organism: Ixodes persulcatus; assembly: GCA_013358835.2. Taxonomy (NCBI): domain Eukaryota; kingdom Metazoa; phylum Arthropoda; class Arachnida; order Ixodida; family Ixodidae; genus Ixodes; species Ixodes persulcatus. Next base: position 179,259 of record JABSTQ010010181.1, on the reverse strand, counting down.
TATGCAGTGCGCAAGTTTGTCTGCTTCTTTTGCAGGGGTTGCGGTGACGTCAGAACGACGAGCTACGATTGAAGGATAGTGGGTAGTTCTTGAGCCAGCTAGCATTGAGGTCGACCCACTATCCTTCCAATCAGAGCCAATCAGAGCTTGGCATTCTGACATCACCGCAACCCCTGCAAAAGAAGCAGACAAACTTGCGCTCCACCTATCTTTAAATGGCATTGAGAATACTACCTTATCTTTTTGAAATGGTTTATTCCCAAAAACAATGAATTTCAAACCAGAACCAAGTCTTTAGTTGTCATCATCACCGGCTTGGTGTGTCACGTGAAAATATTGAGTCCCTGATTCGCTGCTGCTGCTGCTTCAAACGTCTCAGAGATGTCAGAATTGCTCGTCCGTGTGGCACTAGGGAAAGCTAGGGAACAACTTGCCAGCAACACCGAAATTGCTGGGAAAGTTGTCCCGTCTGAAGCGGGCTTAGTTCAGGCAATATTTTGGGGGCTGGCACTGAATGTTGTTTTTTGTGCTGTGAGGCAAGGGTGTTTGTTCCAAGCAAGACGAGAGGCTGCTATCAGGGCATTTATGATTTTTATTTTGGCAAAGAGTAGCCCTGCATATCTGGGGCATTTGATGTCTCCATTGAAAGTATAAACCTTGGATAAGAGCACGTTACTTGCATCTGCAGTACACCATATCTGCTTCTGATCTGCTATTCATGAAATGAGGTACCTTTACCTAAACCCTCTTCCCATTGCAGTCACCCACAGACAAGTTGGAATGCTGGCCTCTACTATAGTCAAAAATTCCCACCTTTTGTCTAAGTGCATGCAGTGAACAAGCTCCATAGAATAAACATTTTTACCTTAAATTATGTACAAAATTGCTAGATCCAGCAAAACTTCCCTAGAGTTGACAATTATGGTTGTAGGAACTTTCCAGACCCAGAAAACTTACAATTGGCAACACTAATTGTAGAAAATTCCTAGGACCAGGGAACTTCCCCAAGGTTGGCAACATGGATTCTAAAAATTTCTAGATCCAGAGAAACTTTCTTGGAGTTGGCAACACCCGATTGCAAAAAATCCCTAGATCCAGGGAAACTCTAGAGTAGGCCACACCGATTATGGGGGTCGGACTGACGACGCTTGTCAGTGCAGTTCAAGTATCCTGCAGCGACAGTGTCAAGAAGGGGAAGGTGCCCTTTAGATAAAGAAGCTCGAGAGTCCTTGGCCCAACCCTTTTCCTCTCCCTTTTTCAGAAGGGCCATCAAGGCCCTCGTCGCCGCTGTCGGCGACCCAGTGCGCTCTGGGCAAACTGGTGCTGTCGGACGGCGAACATCGTGCCCTGGATAACTGCAACCGGTGCCAGTGCGACCGGGGCCGCCTCCTCTGCCGCGAGACCGTCTGCCACCAGGACCTGTGCCGCACTCGCAACCATACCTCTGGAAACTGCTGCACGCAGTGCCGAGGTGAGAACCCAAAACGCCCGCCTTCTAGAAGTAAATCGGTCGTCGCGCGCTGCAAACCTTACATCGGACCGGGTGGGCAGGACAAGCACCACGCAGCGCGTGCGTCGAGCGAGCGTGACAGAGTGGTGTATGGATGCCAGTGTTGCCACTCCTACTGATTTATCAGTAGAACTACTGATTTTTTCAAACTTCTGTTGATAATACCACAGAATCTACTGATTTTTCTTCTTTTTGCCTACACGTGGTCTAAAACTACTACTATTTGCTCTAAGGCGCGCCCTCGAGTAATTTCGGCGCACTTCGGTGGGTAACAGGCTGAAGTTGAGCTAGTTGGTACATATTGCAAAAGTAAACGGTCAGCTAGAACGATAGGGACAAAACACACAGGGAGAAACAGACATACACCAGTGGTGTGTATGTCTCTGTTTCTCCCTGTCTGTGTTTTGTCCCTGTCGTTCTAGCTGACCGTTTACTTTTGCAATTCGGTGGGTCATTTCACGTGTGCGTGTGTGTGTGTGCGTAGGCGTTGTAAAAAGAAATGAGGGGAAAAGTGAGAGCCAATAGCGTACGTGCACAGGTGACAACACAATGCAGGGGATAGCTAAACCAAACGCGGGTGGATTGGTGTACAAAATGGGAAAGGGGGAGGAAGGCTTGTCAAAGCTAGTGTCACTACAGAGCGACGGCACGGTCGGCCATCTGAGAGGGCGCACCTTGCTTCGCGCCTTTCATGCCGTGCCGTATGCATCGCGGTTTGAGCGATTTTAATTTGCTTATAACATCCGAAATAACGCGAAGTTTGCCACCACAATTTTTTCTCTGTGTTACTATGTTGCCTGAGGTCTATCTGAGCGCAAGTTTTCGGCCAGTCAAAAATCCTTGGAGGGCCCTTCCCTTTAAAATACCTCGGGATATGGGGACTTTGAAGAAAAATTCCGGCAACAAATTTTACACTCAAAGAACAAGAAGTGTGAAACTACTTGAATGAGCAGACCACTAAGAGATTCTGGTAATCCTGTAATAGTTGCGCGGCAGCCGACTTCCGGATATTGCAGGAAGAGGTCTTGGGAAATTTGCTTTGCATACAGTTTCTACTTTTTTTCAGTGCTCCCTTTTTTTTCATTGTGGCATTTTTCACATGTGCTGTGCAAATAATCAATGCAATAACCGTACAACACAAACAAGCTAAAAGAAAGAACAGACTACCTAAATTTAGAAATCTACTGATTTTTTCTGATTTATCAAGCTGAAATCTACTACTATTTTCTGGGGAGCTGTGGCAACACTGATGGATGCACATGCCAGCAGGTAGTAGCCAAAATACTAGATCAGGAAGAGGAAAAGTGTAAGCAACAGAAGCAGAACTGCACGGTGGTCGAACTCCCATTTCATAAAGAGAAAGCGAGTCATCCGAGTAATTATGCGAGACAAAGCGAAGCCCAAGATATCGCCAAAAACAAAAAATTCCTTAGTCCACAGGAGATTAGGATCAATAGACAAACAATAAATAGTTAATGAAGATCTCAACACCCAGGACAGGATCAATGTGAATTTGTGCATGTGTGAAGATAATGTTTAGGTAACTTTAGCTGAACTAAGTTGCAAGCCATGTAACTAAGTTACAGCTGGAGTTACTGGAATTTCATTTTAACTTGGAAGTGTTTAGGTACTAAAACTATATGTAATCGCTGCAACTAAAATACTTTGAATTAGTTCATTTACAGCTCCGGAAGAGTGGGGGAGTTGAAATAGTAGCTCCAGTTTATTGCACTGCAGGAAACTGTGTGCCACCCTCTGAACACTGAGTATGGCGACCTAACGCCACTTCCGACGTATCTCCTCACACAGAGCTGGGCCACGGCGACGACACCAAAGTGGGCCCCGGCGACGTCGGCTACATCGTAGCCATCGTAGTCCTCGTCGTCCTCTTGCTCTCCTTGGCAAGCTACAACCTGTTCCAGCGACGGAGGAAGCACCGTGCCAAGGGCTTCAACAAGGCCAGGCAGCCGTACCAGAAGACGCCCAACGGCCACGTCTGAATCCGATCCGACGAGAGCCGCACGGCGTCCGGAACACCCCTCTCCCCCCAATTCTCCGTGCCCACCGGCACGCGGAAGCCTTTGTGATATCGAGTATTTATGCCAAAGCGGGCAGAAAAACGAGGACCACGTCCCCTGTTGTGACTTCCGCACATTTTTTTTTAATCGGTCTCTCGCCCACGGCCACGTGCCAGCTTTCTCGCCATCGGCCATACGCCAGGTTTCTCACCCAAGGATTCGTGCCCACGGCCGTTTGTGACAAACAATATGTGGTGTGAAGTGGCGCGACGACGACGCGACGTGCAAGCTACGTTTTTCGTCTGCACATCGATCCTGGCGGCAACCGCAGGGTAGCTCTATCCCGCGACGAACGAACAACTTGTGGACCGCTCCCTCACCGCGAATGACGGGTGCACCCTTCGGCGAAGTGACTGCAGCGACGCCGCGGCAGTTTGCGTGTGCCAAAACGTGCCATAGACGAAGGGCTGCCACGGCGAAACCGGGCAGCATCCATTTCTTTGTGTGATACGATGGAGTGCGACGCGACGGGGCGGAAGTCGCCCGGCGCACGTGGTCCGGCACGGCACCGCACTTTCGACGCAACCGTAATGCAAACTCTCACTCCCGGCCGACTGTCCCTCGACACGCAGAAAAAGAAAGCGGGGACGACAAGAAGCCTCGACTGCATTTAGACGCGTAAACCCACCGCCACGGCGGGGTTTGGACGTTTTTGTACGATAGCACGCGAGTGCGGTAGTCACGCACGTCGCATTTCGGTGGTGTGGTCGTCGCACTCGAGAGCACTTTTATCGGGTCGACGCCGTTTTTGAGCGCGCGTTTTTCCCTTACCCTCGTTTTGTACAATGCCGTAAAGTGAAAAGGAGTGTCTTGGTCTCTTCCCTTTTTCCTAGTTTTGCCACTAGCGAGAGAAAGAAAACGCCACCCTCTTGTTCGGTTTTTTTAAAACAATGTGTATATAAACTTCTTACATATTCCTCCGGAGTTACACCAAGATGAAAACAAAACAAACAAAAGACAGAGGAAAGCATTCTCAGCGTTCCTTCACCGGTGTAGCGCCTCAATAAAGCCGAAACGTTTCACTGTGGAGTCCGACTTGGTCGATTTTATTTTGCCGTTGTTTCCACGAGGGAGGACGCTTCTCGGTGGCTTGCTTTGGCTACGGTTCGAGCTCCTCTATTCGAGGGAAAGTGTGCGAAGACAGTGATATACAGCCGAGTGTTTACCAATCCGACGGATTCGTATGCTCGGTGCCAGTGCTTTCCACCATAACCACAGTCTACTTCACTTTATGCACGAGCGAAGCCAAAGTTAAGAGCATGAACATACTGCCGTGACCAATGCTTTAGTGCACGAGTATGCGTGCTTGGCAGCAACATTCGTTCTTGTAGCTTTGACCATGCTCACATTTAAAGTGATATGGAGTATGTAGGCTCAATCGTGAGTTCCATGCAAACTCATAAAACCTGTACTTACTGCTCATGAAATTTTACTCCGATTTACATAATAGTAAAAGTACAAAAAATCTACTCATAAAACCAGCGGTATTTATCGAAAGCCTGGAAATCATTGCACGGTCCCTTTCTGTGTGAATGTGAGAAGCATCCTAGATTTCATGGCAGTAATTCAGCCTCCATTTTCTTTTTCCACAGCGCTGGCTGCTTTTCCACATTGCACGATTCCGCTTCTTGGCGGTGTACAACTGCTGTACAGAGAAGCACACTATAGTCGGTGACAGGTCAAGAATGAAGTGGAATCTCCTCCCACCTCTTTGCACTTCAGCGAAGCGAACGGTGGAGAGGAGGTTGCCTCCTCTCCAGCATTTGTACTACTAAAGTGGCAAGAGGTGGGAAGAGCTTCCACTTCGTTCTTCACCTGTCACCGACTATGGACCGAGCAAATGGCACAATGCTTCTCCACCTTGCGTAGTCTGGCTTAGTCGCTGAATGTTCCCAGAGTACCGAATTCCATTCAGTCCACTTACCGGAAATCAATTCGACAGAATCCAGTTCCGATAGGCTGGATTCGTCTGTGGCGAAAGTCATCCGTCGGCCATTTTGTGGATCGGCCCAAAACAACAAAAAACGTATATAAAATGTTTCAGCATTACCAAGGCAACGGCGGGTACGCACAGGTGGGAACTCTGGTCATCGATGAGTTAGGACCAAACGGAAGGTGCTTTCATTTTCTTCGTTTTTATTTTTGTTATATCAAGTAGCCGCTAATCTGGTTCGCAAAAGAAGATTGCTGGCTCGTTCGCTCGCCCAGTGCTGCGTTTCAAACTCCACGCCTCAGAAGCTAAGCCTAAAATTCTACATCAATGTGTTTCGAGGCAAGTGAGAGACGAGACAGCGAGGAGCGAGTCGCGCAGCGCTCGGAACGAAGGAAAGGACTTTAATAAAAAATGAAAGCCGTTTACAACTCCCTGTAACGCCAAATTAGAGCGCAGCTCTTGAGGAGGGGGGGAAGGCACGGGGGGGGGGGGGGGGGAGGGGGTCACGTGACCTCGAGGGGGGGGGGGGGGGGGGGGGGGGGCGGAGAAAATTTTCCGTGAAATTGAGCGGGGAAAATTTTCCGCTAGATCTAGTGGGGAAAATTTTCCGCTAAATTTAGCAGGGAAAATATTCCGCTAAATTTAGGGGGGAAAAATTTTCCGCTAAATTTAGGGGGAAAATTTTCCGCTAAATTTAGCGGGGAAAATTTTCCGCTAAACTTAGCGGAGAAAATTTTCCGCTAAATTTAGCAGGGAAAATTTTCCGCTAGATCTAGCGGGGAAAATTTTCTGCTAAATTTAGCGGGTAAAATTTTCCGCTAGATCTAGCGGGGAAAATTTTCCGCTAAATTTAGCGGGGAAAATTTTCCGCTAGATCTAGCGGGGAAAAATTTCCGCTAGATTTAGCGGAAAAATTTTTCCGCTAAATTTAGCGGGGAAACTTTTCCGCTAAATTTAGCGGGGAAATTTACCCATCATGCACCGCGCGGTTACGCTGACGGCGACGACGACGCCGCTCAAGCCGGAAACGGGCGCCTAAGAGCTGCGCTCTAAAACAAACCAGTGTCGCCACAGGCCAGGAACGTAGATTAAAGAGCTCACGCGAAAACGAACGCTACACCAAACGCGCTTCGCTTTGATTGCACAGGGTAGCGCCATTTTTGGGATCACGAATGCTGCGCCGTGACTCAATTCTGAAATGAAGCTTGGGAGTTTCAGCACTCGGGAAACGTTCAGCGAACTAGGCTCGCTCTTCTACAGTGCACAGCCGCACTGCGGGATGGCGGCAAGTCACGTGGAAAGGCGCAGCTCTGGACCCCCGGAACTGCCTCGTACAGTTGAGGAAACACGCTGTGGCGACCCAGTTTGGGAATTTCGCTTCACACAGTAACATATATTCACATAAACTCTGTAATGTCTCTACTGGTTCCTACATTTATATTTACAAGCGGTCCCCGATTTTTTCTCTGAACTTCCCATGCTGGAAGAGGTGGAGCAACTCCGACTGCGTCACCTCCGTCACAGATCCTTGGTAGACGTCGTGAAGCTCAAACAGTGGCATAGACTCTGCACTCTGGAAAGAAAAGGGAAAGTTTGCCCATTCAAAGGAGTGCTGCCGAAAGCATTAAGGTAACCCATGTGGTCGCATCATTAAAAAGCATCACAAATCTGGTATATATTAACCCAATAACCAGTACAAACATAAGTCACTTTTTTAACATGAAATATGTTTCTTGTTAGGGTAAGTTATGTAAGGCGCAAAAGTAAGACACAAAAGTGAAACATAAAAGCGAGATGCAAAAGAAAGGCACAAAAGTATTGCAATTGAGGGAACTACACTCTCAAAAAGTTCTCAAAATGAAGAATTACATGTTTAAGAAAGGAACTACGGAAGAATCGCAAAGTCCCTTTTTGCCCCTAGGTTATGCTTTTGGGCGGACACTAAGCAAGTATAGTCGTAGCTGTCAATTTTCTAATTAACTAAAATTCATTAACAAACTTTTTAATTATAGTCATATGTTTATACTGGAGAGTGGAGACATAAAGGCAACCATATTCCAAGAGAGTTCCATTTTATAGATTTCTAACTAGCCGGCGTTCCGAGATACGAGTCACCAAACTCCCCACTCAATCCAGCTAATTGTGCATTCAAAACAGCAAAGATTAACACGCAAAGCCCTCCCAGGTGCGAAGCAGGTCGTTGCATGTGACACTCAATGCGAGGCGGAGCCCCCCCCCCCCCCAATAACTGTTCCTCTCTCACTCTCAGCCAATGAAGAACTGTAACTACTAGCTACGGACCCTGTTGTACTACGAAATATCGCGCACAACACCCTGTGCCACACCAGAAAGGGCTTTAGCGCCGATCTTTGCTGTCTCAATCACATAATTAGCCGGACTGAGTGGCAAATTTGAAGACACACATCTCGGAATATACGAGAATTCTATAAAATGAACCAGTCTTGGAAGACGGCTGTTTTGAAGTCCCGGCCGAACGCTGATGCCGCATGATGCGCTGCTGCGACGTCAGTGGCACATCACAGCAAGTGACTCGGAGCCGATCGTATAACACGTTTCGCATTAAAACGGCGCCGGTTGAGGGACAGGGGGCACCACCCGTTTGCCGGCGACCACGACGAAAGGCACGCCCATGTGGTCCAGGTCCTTGAGCCTCTTGCCGATGGTCCAGGAGTCCCGGTCATCCAGGAGGACGTCCCCCGCCAGAACGTCCCGGGAGCTCAGGCAGCGGGTCAGGTGGAGGCTGAGGGGGAGCCCAACCTCCTCCTCGTGGCTCCCTTTCTGCTCCGAGATCGAATTGGACGGCGGAACATGTGGCAGAGAGTAGGCTAGTTTGATCGAACTGCACTTTTCTGCAACGGTGTAGGCATTACAGCCAACACTGACTAAGTTCGAGTAAGAGAATGACGATTTCATGCTCAACAAGTTTTCATGCTTAACAAGTCGATTAAACAGTCGAAGAACCAATCATAATGGCGGCACTGTGCTCGCCGGCGAGAAATAAAGAAGGGACGTGAGCGAGACACATTAGTTTCTCATACTTGCCGTAAAACACCGAGCATTTTCCCGTGTCCCAATAAACACCCATCCACTACGTTTGAAATGTTCATAAAATAACCGAAGGACGTATCGGGTGCCTACGCTAGACTTTTGAGCACACCCAGCTTACGGAGGCGCTGCTCCGCAACGGCCGCTTCTCCTAGCACGTCAGTGCACTGCAATGAAGCTTGATGCGCGTGCACCGGTGCTGAGCAGTGAAGCCAACTCTGTCACGTGTCGCTTTTGATTGTGTGCTCTCGGATATATCGGTTGCCCGTCCCCCAGTTTTTCAAGGTCTTCTCCAACTTTTGGGCGGGTGCTTGCTCTGTATTTTACGGTACATGGGTACGGGACAACAGGTAAGTAGCGCTTCCCTTTCTCAGACTGTCGGCAGCTGGTTTCACTGAGCGACTCAAATTATTCCCACTTATAAGAGGAAGCTAGTGGGTTATGCACGAAGGCCACCTCTTTATCCTGAAAGCAAAAAGCGGTGTTTAGCATAAAATTTACACCAGAAGGCATGTTTTAATTCATGAACGAAACCAAAACTAACTTGTACTTCGGACTTAATTTCTCAATATAAGTGTTAATTTTGGTTTCTCGCCTAACTCAAGATGTGTCTCGCAGCGTAAATCTTGAGCTAAATAAAGTGTTAGCTGAAATTTTATTTTGTGACATACATTTCCGATCCAGGCACTTCAAAATATTTTGGAGTGGTCAGTGTCCCTTTAAAGACAGGGTCTTTCATACTTAAGAGCTATTTATTAAAAAATAAGCACTAATATTTTTGTGTTCTTGCTGCTTCTTCTCACTCAGATAATTGTCATGTCAAATAATGAACTGTGGTCTTTGTGCATTTAGATGATTAATTGCTTTAGCATTATTCCCAGGACAAGAAAAACAAAATCAATCCAAGTTCTACAAAATATTGCCACGGGTGATGGGTTCAGGACATTTTTACAAAACAAAAATTAAAACAAATTTACAAAACAAAAACACTACAAAAAGTAAAAAAAAAATTGAATCCGAGTTGGACGGAAGAAGTGTGTATGTTTTTTTAAGGCAACGCATGATGCATAGGACTTTATATTACATTCAGGGTTTATGTTTATCTTGATAACAATGTCAGAATTTTTCATGTTCTAAAGAGAAAACAAAATTAGACTTTTCTGTAAAGACAATTATGTTTAAATGACATATTTTTTGTGATTGCGGCATTTATTGGCAGCCTGCACTACTGCAATTTACGTTATTAATAATACAATTAAGATATTTTAATACATCGTTTTTCAAGCCCTAATATAATTTGTTGCTTATGATCTATATTAAAATGTGCAAACAAATTTGGTAATCCAAAGTTGAAGATTATCATCACTGGTGCCAATTGCAGCATATTTAATTAATAGGTTATAAAATAAAAATAGTATAAAATCAATGAAAAAATTCTAGCTAGGTAGTTTGAGAAATCCATGTAACGAACATTAATTGTGGGACAAACATGTGGTGCTATCAAAGTCAGGACTTTTGTCAATCGGCAAGACTTCCAAATTCATCGCCAATCCTTCGGACCACATGCCCCAAAATACAAAAAAAACAGATTCAGTTGTTCTTTTTTAATTACAAAACTTCCTAGAACATTTTCTAGTTCGAAGGATCGCCTACCTGCTTGCACTTCTGCTCGCTGCAGCACGTTTCGTTGGCATTGGAAAACCGGTGAAACAGTAGTAAGGTTTAGTATTGCGTATATGAGCGAAGGCAAGCACTGTGTGTTTGCGTTGATGTTGCGTGTTCCACACTGTGCATGCGCGGACTCCAAGATTGCTATCTGAGATTGGCGCATGGTGACGACACGTATGCGCAGCGTAGAGCACGCAACTCTAATGCAAACGCACAGTGCTTGCATTTGTTTCTACATGCAATACTAAAACTCTCTAGTAAGGTGTAATCCCATACCAACCACAGGACTACATTGGGACGGTGAAGAGTGTTGTTTGCATTTTGAAATGACATTTACGAGCCATGATCGCAAGCAGTTCCACCGTGCCCGCTGAGCAGGAGAACTGGGGGACCTTCACTAGGGTGCTTCCCGTTTTCGCCGCGAGAGGGCGAGCAACGAGCTAGAGACGCGAATACCATTCAGGTAATCGAGTTCAGTGGCTCCAGTCAACAACCATATGCCCACACCAACATGGGTTGCTGCATTCCAGCACAATTCATCTAACTACTATAATGGCGCATTCACAATGGCGGTTGAGCTGCGTTTGTAAAGCGGTTGCGATTGTGGTTCGCAATCGATCCCGTTCAGACATACCGAGACGCGGTTGGCGGTTTCTTGGCGATCACGTGTGATCTTTTGATACTTGCTTTTAGCAAGCTTGTTTTATAATCCAAAATCCAGTTTAATCCATAATCCAAAGCCAAAATTTTGCTATTTTGGCGCTTCAGGATGTTTGCACGCATCATGAGTTCAGGCAGCGAAAAAAGAGATATGGACCTGCAAAACCCGCCTGCGATTCCCTCGACTTTGCACACAAGCAAGGCCCAGCTAGGCGCACCTTGGTGACTCAGAAGAGCATGCCCCCGACCCTTTCTTCGAAGTGGACCCTTCCCACATAAATAGCTGACCTTGCTTTGGGGATAGGGGCCAGCTTTCTCCCCGCGTTGTTTGCTCCACTTTCGGAGTAGTGAGCATCACTGGTGGACCGTGGTGCGGGGAATGTGCTCAGAAGCCAGTCGTGGCTTCGTTGGTGGCAGACTCTCCTCTCGTCACTCACACAACGATCGAGTCTGAGGTTTGTTTGGCATTAAGCTCAAATAAATGCCACATGGATTACTTACGCATCGTCTGGTACATACTTCATTTCTTCAATAGGTTCCCTTCATTCCTTTTGGTAGTAGAAACGTTGCAGGTTGAGCTATCGCATGTACCCTGCCAGCTCCACCGTAGTGTGTTGGCTATGCAATTAAGCTCACGACGTCTCTATCAACCTTTCTGTCGGTCATGCACGGTGTCGAAAGCTTTTCGTAGTTCACACGACTGCCTTAGTGGGTACAAGAGCTATCATTTTGGTCAATGGGGGGGGGGGGGGGGGGGGGGTTCCGATGTTTTATGGCAGGGGTGGCCAGGCTCACCCGGCCTAAGAGCTGCAAACAAAACCACGAAACTTCCAAGAGCCACGGGGGGGGGGGGGGGGGGGGGGCAAACTTTTGTCTAGAGCAATAAATGAAACTCGAAATACTTTCAATTTATCCTAGTCAAAAGCAGTCCAACTGTACGTAAGTAGCAGTAGCACAAGATCACCAAACCGCAAACTGTCTTTCGATTTAAAACGCGTTCCATTTCTCTTTTTATGGAAGTGCTCGTGTGATCGGGACGGTTGCGGGGAAGGGGGGGGGGGAGTTGCGAGCCGCACTTTAACAAGCGAAGAGCCGCAGCTTGGCCGCCCCTATTCTATGGTAAAGGACTAACAAAGCAGCACTGCGACGAGCTTTGTCACTCCAAATAATAAACTAGCTTACACAAACCAAACCGCCCAAGCAAAGTGCATTAAAATTACTAGCCAATTATTTTCGCGACTGATTCAAGTGTTGGACGTGAACATACCGTTTCTTCGTGGATTTGTGTGCTATGTTAGGACTACAGCGCCTTGAACGCTTCACCAGTGACAGACGCCATCTTGTTTCGAAAGCCACCAACGTCACGTCAGTGTCGCGTTGCGATTGGTTGCCGCTTCGCGGATCGCAAAAGCGGCTGGGAGAAATCGGTCCCAAACCGGTTGGGAAAAACGCACCACAACCGCTCAATCCCAACCGCTTTGCAATTGAGAACGCTCGGATCCGCTTGGCGGTTGCAGATCCGCTTCTAGTGTGAACGCGCCATAAGAGCATTCACGTTTCTAAAGCATGCTTTTACACTTTCACGGCTAAACGAAGTGCCCATGGTTTGTTACCTATAGCTCATGCCCATCGTGACTGCAGCTTCCAGAAAGCAAGATGACCAAAATGTTGCAACCATGCTATGTCTTACCTTACGATGAACTACAAAGGACTCTTAGAGCCATCCGAGCGTCGTGCGACCTTAGGGAGGGGGCGCACTTATGTGCGGACGGAAGGGGGGGGGGGGAGGGTGCAAAGTCACATGACATGTTCACAACAGTGAATTGACTGGGATGGCTCGTAGCTTCCACTGCGGTCCGTCGCAAAGCGAAACGGAGTATGGTATGGCAGACACTTGCCTTAGGAGTGATCACCGCCACCTTGAAGGGTGCAATCGCCAGTGGCCATCGCAGCTGAGACTGCGTAGAGAGTACTTCGAGAGATGCGGCCAACAACCTAGTCACTCCGATTCCGAAGCAGTTCATCACCAGTGCTCTGCAAAAGTAAAAGCAATTGTGCTTTGTGTGTGTTCGGACGGCGGGAAGTTAGGTAGCCCCTATGTGTGTCTGGTATTTCTGCTCTAGACGATAAATTTAGCCAGAGCAGTACCGCTGCTTGACTGGGATCATTGATGTGCACCGCACAGCAGTGACACATGACCGCATGCCGGTAAGATGTTCATCGAGATCGAAACAGGCAGGGCTGGAGATTGAACCCAGGACCCCCAGGTTCTGCAGTGCGAGCTTTTGCTTCAAGTACTGCAAGTTCAGTGTGTCAATGCGCTCAGTCATCTATCCGCCCTCTGCAAAAGGACTCCCAACCTAATTTGCACTGGCGTCTCTACAAGGGCAACAACTAAGCTTTTTATGTCTATATATTCTCAAATATTAAGTTGTGAATGCTGATGACTTAGGAAACAAGTCGCCAACCAATTTTTCAGACGCCGATAATTTTGATTTTTTTTTATATTCTGAACCTAAAGGAGGAACAGCGATCTACCCGATAGGAAGGGTGCATATTCACGACCAATGTTTCAGAAAACTTGAAGTCCGAAAGTTCAATTTTTCGGACAAAATCGTCGCGAGCGATCAGCGGGAAACACCACTGAAAAGCCGCCATTTTAGATTCTATGTTGGCTGCACATGGGTTGGTTTGGTTTGGCAGCGCCAATTGAGTACTGCCAAATCCCACCACTAAGCGACGCTATGTTACGGCTTTTTTCTTTTTTCTCCCGCTGCGCATCATTATCATCATCATTCTTACCATTTTGCTTTGTTAATTCGCCAATCTGCAGTTGTAGACGTGCGCCTCTCATCTCGTCTCGGTGAATCGTGTTTTCAGACTACGCTGGCTTTGACGTCAGGGCCTTATCTGGTCCTTCACTGCCGCGAAGTGTTGCTAAGAAGCGCGGAAACTACTCGACCACAACACTAGAAAAGAAGGCAGCGATTCTCAAGCTAATAGAAAGTGACCGAACGCAAGCGGAGGAGTAACCTGAAGCAAGTCACTATTGACGGCTTTCTAAGCCCGTTTAGATGTAATAAAGGCAGGTTTTTTTAATCTGATCTTTCGAACTGCTCTATTATTCGGACGTTGTTACTATCCCTGCGAAGTCCGGAAAATCGGTCGGCGACTGCCCATGAAAAGAAACAGGTGACCATGAAAAAGGAAAGCTTAGAACAAAAGCTAAGTCTTTCGGGAGCAGGGTTATCTTTCTCAGTCGGCTGGGGAAAACAAACGTAAAAGAATGAGGCAGCAATGGGCATGTTTTGGGGCAAAGCCCCCTACACAAAGGTAGTGACGTAGGTTGAAGACTTTAAAATGAGGTTCCAGAGCTTCCAAGCAGAGCCAAAGGTCCAAGGGCAGGGAGAAGTTTAAGTCTTCCCTCAAAGAAGGCGACTAACTATTGCCATCTGTAGTACTGCTAGTGTAGTGCGATAGCTAACTCGGGGTACTGAAATGCACAATGCACTAGCAATGTTTGAATTGACACATAAAGCAGTTCTAGCACATGAAACAAATTTTAAATTTCAATACAAACTGGAGCACACATTTCTTGCCCCATTTTGATCGACAGAAATACAATTCTAAAAGCAAAACTTGGCTGCAATGGACTTCTGCGAAAACCGCAGCCAGGCTTTAAACTCACGATAAACGCATAAAAAAAAGTAAAAACCCATAATTTTCTAGGCCACAATTTTTGCTAGCAGGGCAGAGGTGACATGTTCGTGGCCCCTAACCTTTGCAAATTCCCGAGACTGGAATGCGGGCCTCCAAGCAGGACGTTTATTCTTCACAGACCCTTCAACTTTGCCAAACAAAATTTTAAAAATTAGAGGATTCAACCCATTCGCTACCAGATCCGGCGAATCGCTGGGCGTGCCGTCAGGGGCCACATTGCCAAAACCGGCCATTCGCCGGGCTGCATACATTTCTGTTTTAAAAAGCCATTCATGGATGGTGCACTACGTAGGCTTGGGGTAGAGTAGTTAGATACATTGCCAACAGATGGCAAGAGTCATTCTGTTCGCTGGGTTTGTTTGAGCTTGTTCTTTTGTGAGTCGTCCTTCCCGCTCAATCGCTGTCTACATGAAGAAGATGGCAGCGTCGAGTATACAGCATGGCCCTTCCGACTACCAAGTTATAGACATCCTCTTTGGAGCCTTCTGTCGACGACGGGAGCGATTCCGACAGCAGTTCCGAGTTATAATCACAGCAAGATAGCCCTGGTTGTGCGACGCCTAAGCGACCGAGAATGGAGTGCTTCAAGATCTTTCATAAGAGGAAAAATCTGTGAGGGCCTAATGATTTGTAGACTTAAACAAACCACTTAAGCATGTAAATAAAAAATGTTTTCTTGTTTTCTGCACAGAGTTTTACTGTACAAGCTTATTGCCCTGTTTTGGGAGGAAAAAATTTATGCTACGGTTGGCACAGCAGCGCGCAACGCGCGTGGTAGCCAATGGGTTGAAGTACAAAACTAGAACAATGGCCGAAACCCCGTGTCTCCATTGGTCCGTGGCTTAGGACATTTCCAGCTGCCAGTGCATTTTTCGCAAGGACTTCGGCACGAAAAAAAGGCGTGTCAACGACCACCTACTTGTTCTTCCCGTCAGAGTCCATGAAGCTTGCCTTGAGTGAATCGGAGTAAACAGTCCCCAGGGAGAATGCGTGGGCAACCTTGGGTAGAAGCAAGCATGAGCAACAGTTACGGTTATGCACACAAATTTTGCCAGCTCCATTCCTTAGACACGTCGTCCCGTGAGAGCGCAACAATTGGTGCCAGTCGTGCCGCCAACGTTTTGAGCGTAGTCTGGTGACAGCTGCACCAACCGTAACTACCCCATTTTCTGGACCATCGTCCACACCCGGTGTATAGTCTGCAGGGACACATTTGGGGTCAAAAATAAAAGCTTTTGCTTAAATAGTCCACACCTGCTGCATAGTCTGCACTTTGTACCTAATCCGAACGTAACAATTATCATACACATTACACCTTGACAAATGCCTGCTGCATTAGCTCACAAAGGTTTTCTCATCCATAAATCAACATTAATATACTGGGTACTCATAAAATCTTTCAGGTCTTGTCACAGTGAACAATTTAGAAGAAAAACAAATTCTGTATAATCCGCACCTGTACACAGTCCGCATTGGGAAAAATTTCTACTTTTAAACGGAAGACACAATACAAGGAACAGATGTACGAGATGAATTACCAGCAGTACAGTCGTGCTATTACAGTCCAACAATGCGATAACAAGTAAAAAAAAACAAAGAATGTACCTCCACACCCCTTTCTTCCTCGAGGGGAGTGCTGCACTGATCACAGGGTTGATTCTCTGTTTCTGCAATAAAGCCAGGGAAAAAAACAATCAGTTTTTGCAAGGAAGTACTTTGGAAAAAAACATCATGAGTCATTCCACAAGACTACACTAATTAAATTAAAACTTTTTATAAATTGTTATAGTCACTCAAGGTACTATAGTCGGTTACAAGTCAAGAACGTAGGAGAAGCTCCTCCCACAAGCGTGATGCGCCCGTTTCAAATCTCTCCGCAGCCAAAAGAAAAGTTCCCTGGAAACGCTCCTTGTTCCGCTTCAATGGATTCCAACTTGTCTCCGATCCCACTTTTTAAGAAAGCGACCTTTGTATTCATTGGAGGGGGAACCGAGCCCCTGAAAGCAGCCTTTGTATCCATCGGAGGGGAAACCCAATCCACCCGAAAGTCGTATTTGTTTCCATCGGAGGGGGAAGACTCTAATCTCTCTCTCGTGGCTTCCACAATGCTAAGTCAAAGTCGAAAGATAAAGCAAATATGTACAGAAAGGCAAGACCCTCCTCGCGCGTCGGCCGCGACGTCACAGAAACGATGGGACGCTATTGGATGCGGAGGTGGCGGAGGGATATATGATTCCCTTTGAGGGACATTTGCCGTTACCTTCTTAACCTGTAACCGACTATAGCAACCAGAAAAGCAGAAACCTTCACCTGATTCAACTTTGTCGGCGCTTACACCAATATGACACCTGCGAATAAAAACAAAGATTTGGAACTTCTTCAAAAACCTGGAGGCGGCATATTTGTACCATGATGGCACAGTGTAGAACAGTCATCAAGCAGAGCAGCAATGCCACAGTCTAATGTAGATTGCTAAAAAAAAAGGAAAAAAAAAGAACACCCCAACCCTGAAGCTTAGAACTTACTTTGGGCAGACGAAAAGGCGATCCTCTCCAATGTCGCTCAGAACGTGGAATTCGTGCGAATAGTTTCCACCCATAGCGCCTGAAGACGCCTTGACTGTGCAACAAAAAGTATTCAAGGAAGCTTCTCTCTAGCAGATATCATATTGTAGCGAGTTCCAGAACAACAAACACCTCGTAAACAACTTCTCTTCCTGCAAAGAATCTTTCACCTTTCTTAAAATAGGAGTTCAGCTTGGCTATCCAGCTTTTGGGGAAGTGCAAGACCGAAGTCGAAGTCGAATAACGCTAACGTCCAAAAGCTCCAAAGCAGATCAAATGAAGAGTCACAAATTCCACGTTGGCACTTCGTCGCAATTAATTCAGACAGATCAGTATAGAATGTCAAACTTAACCACCCCAGTTAGTGCCACGCCCATATGCAAGATGAATATAAATAAAAAATAGGCACCCACAGGTTCGAGGAGGTTTTCGAGCGTGTTGGCATAAATATATTCAAGAAACAAAAGCCTTTTCAACAAAGACAGACGAGGGCAGTCTGGCACAGGTTAACTGCGTCATCGCACACTCTGCACAACTGCTGCCTAAGACATGAGTGTGCTGAAGACAACAAGATCCCACCTTTCACAAACGGCACTCCAAGGCGCTCGAGGATCCGGCTGTACGCAGTGCAGACAATGTCGTATGTCTCTCCCGCGCTTTCAGCACTTCTGTCGAAGCTGTACATATCTGCAAGGAGTGCACCACGCGTTGCCACAAAACCAGGTGCCATGAACCGGCGATATTGTGGCAACCTCTCCCCCCCCCCCCAAAAAAAGGGTTAGGGGTGTGCAAATATTTGAGATTTCGAATATGACTAGAACATTTTTCTTATTCGATTCATATTCGATTCGAGAATTGCACATTTGGAAATTGAGGAATATTCGGTTATGGCCGAATATTCGGGTAAAAGCGAATAATCCGTGAGCGGGACATGCCCTCATCATTCAGAGCTTTCTTAAAAGACGTGTTTAGTCGCCTAAATTGCAGGAATTTTAGCCATTTTTCTATAAACCCTTGCCATTTACGTTATACGTAGAACTACCATGTTTGCACAATTTTTATGCGAACCCAAATCTAACACGAAGGCAGACTTAGCTCCCAGATATTCAAAAAGTAAATTGCTGCCAATTCTACCGCGCAGGTGAAATAATGAAGGTTGAATACATAGCTCACTTCATAAAACAGATTTTATGAAGCACACGCCAACACAAAAACAAATACCATGCACTATAGTCGCCGTTGTCGGTGTCCAACAATGGTTCTTCGCTCTCCACAAAGGTAATCCTTGCTTTCGTCTAAAGCGTTTTAGGTGCCGCGTTTCTTGCCCTTGTACGAGTGCAGGACCATCGCCTCTGGGAGGGTCGTCTTCCAAACACTTTGCAGGCTCGTCGGGTCACTGGGATTGGGAGGCCATGCAGTGCTACTTCGTTGTTATCTTTTCCTGCCAGCATTATGGTCATTCGTTTAAATAAAACCTCCCAATAGAATGTCTTTTGTTTCTCCATCTTAACAGCAGGCACGAGTCCATAGACGTGAAAAAATGGACCTTTTTCGAGTAATGAGTACCGGGTGGCAGTTTGTCTGCGAACTACAAATGATCGGCAGCCGAATAGTACTCCGCTTGTCAAAACATACTGACACTGTGCCATTCTATCGGTTTTCATTACTCTCTATGCCCCATGCTACCGATACCCAGAAAAAGAATCGTTAAAAAATTACGAAATATACAGAAAGACAGGTGCTGACAATGCTGGTCGTGCGGGATGGTGCCCTGCGAAAATGGAGACAGCGGGAAGCAAGGCCAGGGGAGAGGGTGTGCGCATGCGCAGAAACTTACTGGAAAAAGGTCCATTTGCGTGATATGGATACCAAAATGGCGAATGTAAACAAACGGCCACGATGGCGATGGGGCTAGTCCCCTTATGCCGAGTATTGCGTTTTTCTTTCAAGTTTCGGTTCTTGGTTATGATTGTAACGCGCATGTATTTATGGGCACCGATTTTGGGGAAAAAAAAAGGAGGCATTAGAATTGTGCAAACAGGAATGCATTAGCTCAAGAAAAAGGGGCAGCTTTGGATTTCGTTTTGCCAAGCCTGCATTGTGAGTCACTTTTCTAGTGACTCTATCATTTCTGCTGCAGGAGCAGTTGTCACTGCGAAAAGGGAGCGCTTATATACTGAACATGTGCAGCAATTAATTTTCTTGCATGATAATTTGCAATAATTGCATTAGTAGCTGATATCCAACTTGCTGGGCAGTCAAGGGAAATTTCAATCATATTTTTAAAAAACGGTCACTACTACCAGTTGTTTGTGTGACACAGGTTGCATTTTTACATGCTATCTAGATGTGTGCAGTTTTGCCCACTCTTAATTTTGTCAATTTGTGTAACTAATCAGTTGCACATTTTGCCTTCTTTCATGCACAGTTGACAGGTGATTACTAATCAAGAAGTAATAGCTGTGTTACCAGGTTGCATTGTTTTGGTTTTAAAGGTAATAATAAAAGTATTTGCATTTTTTTTTATTATTCGTTAGTGGCACATTTATATTCGAAACATGTTCAATATTCAAAGCTATTTTTTTTAATATTCATATTCGATTTGTATTCGAAAATTTCAATATCTGCACACCCCTACAAAATGTTTATTGTTATGTTGCTTGGAGGAGGCTTGCCTTTCATTATGAACTCCCTGCCACGAAGGAGACCAAACTTCGGACGGCCCTCGTCGCGGAACTTGGGGCTGATCTGACGTAAACGAAATTATTCTTAAATGATGTTCCGATACTACAACATAATGCTAAAGATCCTAAATTGATGTAGACTCACAGGTACACTCACAGAAAGAGACAAACTTTTGTAAAGATGCCACAGGGATAAACAATGCTTTTGCAACAACCCTGCCAGCGTTGCTGATTGTTCTCATCGCTAGTATGTCGTCATAATAGGCACAGCGAACCTGAAGCTATTTTAGTTGAAATACTATAGATTGGTGCCCAACTGTGAACACAAATCTTCGAGAGTCCTAAGGACACTTCGAAACTGCTTTGTTGCAACGGTGCTGAAAAAGCCGCAGTGTTCTTTGGCTCTCGTCGGAGGCAGACGCACCTTGAGACTGAGAGGTTTAAGGCCACTGTTGCACGTTATGCTGTAGTACTGGATTCCAAACTAATTTCGAAGATAGAAAATGAGGAAGGGACAACACACGTAGAGTCACCATGTAAGCTAGGTGCACCCACCTGATACAAAAGAATGGGCAAGCAACGGAGCGACAATGATGGGAGAGACGCAAGCAACTGAGACACCGCTTCCTCGTGAGTCTGCAACGTGAGAAGCGGGAAACGACGTTATGGAGGTGCACAGATTAGCAATGAAAGAAATAACAATCGCACAATAATAATGCTCAACTTACTTCCTTGCTTTATACCCCCAGGACAGCTAGATCGTAATTAAGGTGGCACAGAGAAAAAGAATAAGGTACTAGCTGAATTCCAACAGTAGGTTGGCTCAGCAACACAATAAGCAGTATATCAACTGCAATTACGCAAAAGTAAAATGCTTAGCTTATCGATAACGAGAAGGAGAAATATATTGAAGAATATTATTTTTTTAAACACACTTTGATTACTGGAATGCCACAAGTTCTGTTTCTCTATATGCTAGAAAACCATGAAGATATTTAGGCCTTCAAGAGGTACCCCTTAAAAGTCGTCATATGTATTTCGGCACATTGTATTTCCACGATACATAAGTAGATAAAGATACTTACGGGCCCCAAACAATAATCATGGTCCCGACGGTCCTTCAGCTTAAAGAGTTCATCTCCCATGTCTTCCCACCTGCCTGGAGCAGGAGACGATCAAGCAGTGAGGAAACGCGACCCCTACCAGAGACTTCAGAACATATCGCCCCCAAGGGTTTTACCCTATCTCATGTTTCGTGAGGACGAAGCGTTCAACAGAAGTGTTCACTCAAGACTTTTAAGTAAATAATCACAGAGTGAGAATCATAAGCTGAAAACCTCCTCTTCAATTAACAGTTGTATCTTTTCTACAGAAAACAATTTGATGGAGTACGCAAGACTTTAAGGCAACATCTTGATTTTGCGAGAATTACAACTTCAGGGATTAATTTTTGGGAGCCGGGAAGGCCCAGGACAGAGCCAACTCGGCTGTGTCCTGGGCCCTTGCATTAATTGCATTATCATAACAGCCTTATACAACTCTGCTTTTACATAAAACATTTAAATATTTAATACCACTGCATTTCGATGCCAAATTGAAGCCCTGAAGAAGGACAGCTCCTGCTCCCAATGTTTCCTTAGTGGTCAGCAAAACACAGACCCTTTGTTTGCTTATTAATTCACTTGAGGAGCGTAAGGCAGCTGTAGTCAGGCTAAGCCCATTAACCTACCGATATAATGAAATAGATAACGGCTGCCAGTGCACAATGACACTTACCTGTTTTCTTGAAAAGGGATCCAGGTACTAGACAAGGCAGCAGAATTTTCTGGCCACCGACACTCTGCAACTCCGAGTCAATCAGATCGACAAGGCGTTCCAAAGATTTGGTGGCGAGGGGTAGGAGCACAAACGTTCCAGTGCCGGAGGGACTCATAAGGCCGTAGTCCAGCATCAACTGAAAAATAAGTTATGCAAAGCTATAAAACTAGCAATGTTGAGAGCAATAGCATGCTTCCAAGGAGGGCACTGGCATGTCCCCCCCCCCTTATAGACCTCTCGCAAAATCGAAGCGATCCTAGCGGCGTAGTGCCACGCAAGGCATCTTGGAAACCTATTGGCCATTACGTTTCAGGTTCGATTTGCCCACCTAGCTTCACGACGTCCAGTCACTATCAAATACAGGGCTCACATTTTCAAATATGTGACTTTCTTAAATTTCTAATACCGTAGGTGTAGCCTACCAATACGAATAGAATGCTGGGGCACGTTTGTTTGGGCTCCTGGCGTGCCAGAGTTTGTGCACAGGTAAGTGCAGGACTACGATAGCACATAGAAAAAGTATACTGGGCTGGTCATCCTGTTCCACTGTCTCCTCAAAAGCCAGGAGGGCCATGCCGGAAGGGTTAGATAAGTATGAGACGCGGCCGGCCATACTCCTACTCCTCGCTGAGCCTAGGCAGGTAGGTCCAGGGGCGGATGCAGGAATTTCCTGAGGGGGGGGTCAGGTGTTGGTCAGCGTACCATATGTTTAGGAACCCCTCCCCCTCTCCCTCGTTTCACGCCCTAAATTTTACACATACAGAAATCAAGAGGGGATCAGGACATCCGGACCCCCCCTCTAAATCCACCCCTGGGTAGGTCATTACGGCTGCTAGAGGTCCGTGTTTCAATTCTTGAAGATGAATGGGTGCAATGCAAGAGAGCACTGATTTTATTTTCAGGCAATGCTGAGATGCACTACTTCGTCAATGGGCAGTCGGCAATCGAAACCGGAAGCATGCCCCTTCTCTCCATGGCCAAATGCAGTGTTGCGTGCAGAGATGTCAGAAGTAGTGTATTGAACGCTTCGAACACAGTTGTTAACCCTGACCCAAACCCACAGTAACTCGTCAGCAGTCAATAATAATAATTATTATTATGATTATTATTATTATCATTATTTTTGCATCTGTACAGGTTACAGACTCCGGAACTGCAGACAAAAAGTCAACGAGTGTTGACTTGACGGGGTCAACGCCCCGCGCACTTTGTAGACAACTACAGTTATACAAAAATAACTATGGAGATTTCAGCAACAAAATAAACACCTACACAAAAAAGATAAAGGTTTCACAGGTTTACATCACATACTATACAAAAAGTAGATACAATGATTTAGGATTCATAGAGTAAATGTCCATGTCATCTATGCAATACAGTCTAAGCTCGTTATAACAGACCTTGATTTTGACCAAGATTTCGGTCTGTTGTAAAAGGAGTATGCTTTATGCAGATATGAAGTTGAGTCAATGGTACATAGAGAAAAACCAATCGAACTTCACAAATCGATATGTTATATCCAAATGTCTGTTGTAACCAGGTCTGTTGTAATGAGCTTAGACTGTATTTATTGAGCAATGAGAGTAGATTGTTTTAAAAACTGGGAACTGTAGTTTGTGCGAAAACGAAACACTTTCCCTTCCTCAAGGCAGTGGGTGTGGATGGTGGGTACATTTTTAAATAATCCTGATGTTTGTTTAAGAAAGCTAATGAATTAAGCGGAGGAGAAACGAAATGACTGAGTCAAAAGGTACTCATAAAATAGATGTATATTTATTACTTTGTATCATGAAAATAGAGTTTCTGTGCGGACCAAGAAATTTAAATTTTCAATAAAACACAAAACATTTTTTTTTTTTTATAGAAACAATGTTTTGTTACGATTTGTTTTCGTGGTCGCACCCAAAACAAGATGGCAATAAGATATTTGGGTTTTAAATAATGCATGATATACTTGTAGCTTTATATTTTTGGGGAGAATGGCCTGGAAATGTGCAAGCACATCAACAATTTTACATAATTTGCTGATGATCTGGTTTACATGTTGATCCCACAGCAGATTTTCTGAAAATATAATGCCTAATGTTTTATGTTATTTTACTAATTAAATCGAAATGAATTGAGAACAGAGAGTTTCATTTATATTTACATGTTCATTGAATGATTTGAATTCAATTGCCTTTGTTTTCGTTTCTTTAACATACAGACCAGGGGTCTCAAACACGCGGCCCGCGACTCGCTGGGATGCGGCCCGCAGGCGACCGGCTGCGAGCACCCGTTCACATGTCTCGAGAGCTAGAAATGGCATGCGCCATAATAACCTCATGTCGCCGATTCATTTCTGCTCGATGTGTAGCTCTGCTCTTATAAAATATCACATAGTTTATACAATTTTGTTTTCATTTTAATTTTTTGCTTTCCAGCTTTCTTCGGTCAAGGACGGACCTTGGCTGCACATACTCTCGCTCAGCAGGAAAATCTGCCAGAAATAAACCTACGTGTTCGAGATTCTCACGTTCAAAAAGTATCCCCAATAAAACGCAAGTTTTTGTTGTTGTTTTTAATTGCTGCCATACAAACTGTTAGTAAAGCAAAAACTGTCTTATGAAAAACTTTTTTTTTCGGGACATGTCGAGTTGGAATAATTCCCGAGTGAATTGAGCAATGGCAATGACAGCGTGCTTGCTTTCTTGTTCTATTAAAAATGGCAGCACATTGGCGGAGTGGTGCCATTTTAATTTGTGTTATTATATCAGGTAAGGGCCCGAAGTGGTCCCATAAACAAATCAAAGCTAAAGATGTCACTGCCAAACTGTGAGTTTATAAAAAGTAGAGAGCACGGTTCCTTCCATAAAATCTCTTAACTGACCCCCCCCCCCTTTAGTCGACCCTCAACCTTTCGGAAGTGGGCTATCTGACCCCACACTCAAGTGGGTTTAAGATCCCTGATATAGACCATTCGTTTGCGACAACGAAAATAATCTGGACAATATAAAATTGCCCTTGGTTACTAGGTCATTCGCATCTGCGTCACTGAGGAACAGTGCTATTGGCATACAAGACAAACAAACACATTTCAGAAATGTTCACAAGACTATTATAGATATTAACGAGCAACGAACTCAAAATGCGACCTGTGGCACGCCATACTTTATCTGTAACGATAATAAAAATTGACCGTCGATGATTACATATTGCTTGCGTTCATTTAAGTAAGAAGACAAAAGGGAAAGTGATAAACAATGTTTAGTTTGTCAAGAACTATTTTGTGATTCAGGCAATCCAAAGCCTCGCTAAAATCTATGAAGATGCCAAGTGTCAAGTGTTTGCTTTCTATATTCATGAATTTTTTTTTTTTTTTTGGTAATAAGAGTGCAATTGGGTGGATTTCTTTTTTTTTTTTTTTCTAAAACCAAATTGGGATTTTGAGATTACAAAGTGTTTGCAAAAAAAACTATCAAGACGACAAAAAATGATCTTTTCAAGTCCCTTAGAAAACACTTGGAGGACGCTTAAGCTTCGCCTTTAAGAGTGAAATGCAATAGCATTATCGGGCCCTGTTCAGATCGCCTTCTCATTGACTTCTCATGCTCTTCCTGCCAGTGAGCAGGAGGTGCGGCGGACATGGCATGGTTAGTAGCGTGTCTAGCTCGCAACCAAAGGGTCGTGGGTCTGAATCCTGTCTAAAATTCTTCGAAATTTTCTTTAAGACAATTTAATTGCTTTATGAAGTGAAATAGTTTGAGACATGTGGCGACCTTTAATTCGCATTGTGGGTTGTTTGAAATTCCCAAGCGAGGTGATGTGGCTGTGACGTCATGACGCTATCAACCAACCATGAGTTTCCCGTCACAACGCCGCCGACGCCGGCTCTTCTGCGACACAAGCTCCTTAAAGCGCCGTTCATACACCTGCAACCGAGTAAGATAGAGAGAGACAAGACTGGCTTTTTAAGCCTCTTGCGATGGCGGAGGACCGGATGCGCTGCTGCGGAGCAGGTCCTCCACCGTCGCAAGAGGCTTAAAAAACTGGTCTTGTCTCTCTCTGTCCTACTTGGTTGCAAGCGTGTGAATGGCGCTTAACGCTATCGCGTTAAAACTGGCATAACAGAAATAGGACTATATATAGACAGAACATTTCTATTGCCACTCTTATATATCACAAACACTTTTGCAAATTTCACTTTTTTGTGGGGATTTCCCACATGACAAACGCAAATTAAAAATATGTACAAGGCATGGCATTATTATATCAAGGACAAATTTAATGGGTTTTATTCGAAGGTCGTCGATATCACAAGTTTTGCACTTTTTTAGGCTTATAAACACGCAAAATACTTTATGCTCGTTTGTCGGATTAAGAAACAGAGTTTCGCTCCTCGCAGTGTGAGCTCGAAGCCATTGACCCCTAAAGCATTATGTTGACTACCGCGTCGGAGAATATCATTTAAGAGATTTCCATATGACATCTGGACATTTTTTTGCACAGTCATTAAATAAAGTTTTGTGGTAGTCATATCTAGCCTTCTTGAGTTTTGATGTCAGAGTATTGTGATACTGTTGAATACTCTCAATTCATTAGGGTCTCAATTCATTAGGATTCCTTGTAGTAATAAAGATATTGTACAAACGATTTTTATGTTTGATCTTAGTGAGGTACAGAGGTATTCCCAATGCTTTTGAATTTTATTTGATGCAATGGTTGTCTTATAAGAAAACCACCTGTTATAGACACTTTTCAAGATGCTAAAAATATTTCGTAGGAGTCATCAATGTTTGCTTGTAACATAACTGGTGTCCAATCTATGCCTGCAATCTCGTTTCTAAATGAGTAAGATTTGATCAAATATGTACTGGTAAGAAAAAATATTTCTTTTGACTTAAATTTTTATATTGAAATCACGAAAAGAAATAAAGATTGGAGTTCGATCACTAATGTCGCTACAAAGCCCTATTTACTTGTGTACTTCTGTTTGTAATATAAAGGTTGATTATACTTTTCGAAGAATCAGTGGTTCTAGTGGGCGATATGATTCCATTTAAAAACCCGTAAGAAGCATACTAGTGTCATTTAGTTGCAGTGACAGGCTTGAATTTTCTGGCACATTCACATTAAAATAACCTTCTTAAATAACTGATAAATTATTTGCAGATGCCAATTCTAAGTATGTGTCCAGGAAAGAAATTTGCCAAAATTTGTTGAAGGCAGACGATAGACAACAGAAAATAATTTATTTTCAGACTTCAAACTTAAACTTTTATATTCCTCCATGATTTCCGTAAGCGAAAGTAGCTTTACACATTGAATCTCCTGATTTACAATAATTGAAATACCACACCCTGAACACTTTGAAACTGAACACAGTCGTTGCTAAACTCAATCTTCTTATTTGGCTAATGGTCGGGCCAATATGTACTTGAATCCTGTATTGGGTAATCCAAGAACACGGCAAACCAAAGCAACCTGCTAGAACTCGCTTCTTTGCCTTTGTTTTTAGAGCGCAGCTCTTAGGCGCCCGTTTCCGGCTTGAGCGGCGTCAACGTCGCCGTCGCCGTAACTGCGCGGTGCATGTTGGGACATGCATCCGCGCGAGCCCCCCCCCCCCCCACCCCCGAGGTCACGTGACCCCCCCCCCCCCCCCCCCCAGAGGAGATTGAAGGATGAGGGGAGGAGAAGAAGGAGGAGGATGAGGAGGGCTATACCCTCCCCTGAGTACCCTTCCCTCCTCCTCCTCCTCAAGAGCTGCACTCCAATTCGGCGTTACAGAGAGTTGTAAAGGGCTTTCATTTTTTATTGCTCAGAATGTCTCTCAACTTACTTGCAAATAAAAGTAAATGCAGTTCGCTTTATCTTCTGTAACAGAGAAAATACATAGCTTGCATGTGACGTCGTTTGCGGCCATGTCAGTATTTTAAACCTTTAAAAAAGAGCTCTCTGGTTGCGGCCATTTTGCGACTCGGGCGACCCCTATCAGCCAGAAATTTCTCCCACCCGCCAGAGCTGTGGGAACCCGGTCAGCGTAACTCCCCACCTGCATGTTGCATTCCGAGCTCACCGGTTTTTTTTTTATGTTTTTACTTTACTTGCCTGTTCAGGATGCTTACCCCTTTTGTGTTATCTTTTACTGTGAGAACCAGGAGATACCAGGGCTCGTGGCCTGCTCAGATTTTGCAGAAAATGAACAAAGAGAGTGAACGGCAAGCAGCCTGTGACGCAGGCCCTTCGACTTCCTTAGAGGATTATTTCCGTTGAGATAATCTCCGAAAAGCCACCCGGCTATGTTCCCGGTCTTCGCGAAAAATAGCTGATAGGGTCCGGGGTATGGGGACGGAATTGACACATTCGTCCATTTGCTTTGGTGTTGTGCAAAATAAAGAAGCTTTCGTCAAAACATGAGACAAGCCGGATTCCGTCCGATTGTCGTGAAGTGACTGTCGTCGACACTGTATATGGGATATGCTGTGTTATGTGAGATCTTTCTCAAATAAATCCTCTTCAGATAACACTGTACCGTGGGGTACAGACAATATGTTGTTCGATTGATGAGACTCATTGAATTTCATGTTGCAAGCCGCAAATACCCATGCACTTCGGCTATCGTGTGTGATCAGATATTTTCGACAGTTAAGACCTTAGTAGATTGGCTCGGCTAAGTGTATGGCATCGCAAAAAATTAACATAAAATGAAACAAACATTCCAGTCGCACACGGACTCACCAAAATAGCTTTCATTTGTTTGTTTTTGTTCCCAAAAATAGTACAATGCTTTCTGAAAGCCTCGAGAAATTCTTTTCACCATAGAACACAAAAGAGACAATAATAAAAACTGTCAGCCTTTCCACTCTGGTGAAGAAGGAAGACCAGCGAAGCTGTACTATGGTGGGAATGAAGTATTTATAAATGTAAGAATTAAGGCGTGATTGGGTAATTGGTTATTTGAACGATTAAAGAGTCAGACATATATATAACGATCCGGGGTTGTTATTTATTTCGTAACCGCAGTGACCATGGCCTTGTGATCGCTGTGGTACACCACCATAGGGTGTACGCTGATGGCAGGCACATTTTTCGTGAAGACGAGGTCTGTACACGTCCGATGCCTGGTCGTGGGCACCGTAGGTTCGTTCACACACGCAAGCCCGAAGCGCTTGAGCATAAACAAAGTGAACCACTTTCTCTCCTGGCGTGCAATGTCAACGTTAAAGTCACCCGTCACTATGGCAGACGTGTCGTCGCCGAGCATGACCCAGCCGAAGACGTCCATCATGAATGCTTCAATGTCTCTCTTGGGCGTCGCGGGGGGGGACGTGCACGACGGCGACCACCGGACCATCGCGCACCTTGACGGAAAGGCTAGAAAGGTTGCCGCCACCTATGAGCGACGGCGGCAACCAGATTGGTTGTCTGGTTGCCACCATCGCTCATAGATGGCGGTAGCTGTCCAGAGTTTAGTGTAGTTTGTGTCGACGTTTCTTTGGTACCGGACACGAAACTGGGGAAATTAGCCCTTAACAGCTCCGCTGTAAAACGTGGCAATGCAGACGCCGCCAGTGTCCGGAATTGCGCTTATGCAGGCTGTCACAGCCCATTGACGAGAAAACCCACAGCCCAGAGCAGTCAGGCAACTTTGACGTACACTCTCAAAACCAGGGACGCGCGCTGTAAATTGCTTCGTTCGAGACTGCCGCTGGCAAAGGTCTATATGTGGGATATAAAATAAGACGAGGACAAGATTTCTGTTTCTCTCTCAACAGATCGGTTTGATGCTTGCTTTGCTTGCTACATTCCTACCCTGTTGGATAACAGTGTGAAGTTAAAGAAAACATAAACAAAACAAACAAAAATAAAACAAAACAAATAAACAAGACTACGGCTATACGCACGACGTCGTTCACCTCGACCGGAAGGGGCTATACGCACGATCAGAGAGTTCGTCAAGAGACAAACTGTCTGACCGACTCTTGTGAACTTGTATTAAAGATCTGAGGGAAACGTATCCGAGCACAGCCAGACTATATTTTTCTAACATTAATTAGACGTCGCGTTACACGTACCCTTTCTCTTTATAAGGACTCTGTGATCATTAGTAGAAATTAAGTCATACCTTCTGGCTTTTGCAGAGCCCTTGCTTGGCATCAACTTTCGTGAACGAATTCGGCTGGAACAGGCGAGAGCAGCGGGCGAAGTTCTCCACGTTTGCCTTGCTGCTCAGGTGCCTCGAAAGCTTCACAAAACGTCTCAACAACATCGTGGTGCGTGTGCACACCATTTGAATAAAACTCACTGCCTTTAAGGCGCGCTCAAAGAAACATGCTCGCAGCACACCGACCACGCCGAAACATTTCACATGGAGGCCGCCATGACAGTTTAGCAAATCCAGTGTTGCCATACACAGTGCGGAAGCCGCCACACTCCGCTTCGTGCTGGTGTCCGGCCATAGTGTCCGGCAGTTTCCATAAACCTTTTACAGCGAAGCTGTTATGCGCTAAGATCTGGAAAAAAAATTCGTCCGCGGATATTGACAGAAAACTCCCGATTGGCCAGTAACAAGTATGAATAACAAAAAAAAAAAGGGGGGGGGGGGGGGGGGCGGCAAACACAACACACTGGACAGCTGCCGCCATCTATGAGCGGCACCCAGTGTTGTGTCGACCACGAGTGTCGACATTTGTTTGGTACCGGACACGATCCTGGGGAAACTTTAACAACTCCGCTGTGAAAATAAGGATGGCTAGTTGGTTTTAATAACAGCTTCGCTGGTCCTCCATCTTCACGTGAAGTGAAAGGGCAGAAAAAGCTTTACAACTTTTTTTTTTCTTTTTTTCTGGCATGTTTGAAGTGAAGAGCGCGCGCGCACAGCTATGGTGCCTGGGACGAGTTCCAAGCGCCATAGCACAGCTGCGATCGGCACTCAATGTGCGCGAGTGCACGGGCACCCATAGCTTTGGATGAGCACTTTGGCGAGTGCTGAATACAAGACCATCAGCCAAAATTCGGCATGATAAAGAGGCCAGATGCTGACAAATTCTCTGGAACATGGCAGGGACTACTCTAGCAGGGACCCTTCCCTCTTCTCCAGTAATCAAGTCACCAGGCCAACACCTGTCAGCATTTTCCTTTTCAGGTAGAATGAATAAATTGGGATAGCCAGCCGGCATCAGGTCTCGCCCGCCAGGGCTGTAGCTTCTGTTGTACTGGCACGATTTCCTGGCCTACCCATCATCATCGTAAACTTTATTAATCGATAAAGTGAAAGGACCTTGCAATCTCTGGTCGGTGCCCTTAGTCCAGGGCTCCGTTGGCCGCCCAAATTTGGAGGGCTTGCTCAACCAGTCGGTGCTGGTCCTCGAGCTCTGTGCCGGGTAGGGCCTACCCAGTATTTCTTACTTCAGACACTAGGCTAACGTTACTAAAACACTCAGTTGGGAAACTCGCCCTTGAAACCTGGGCTGCTGGCGTCCACCGAGACAGAGCTAAATCAGAGCCGTTTATACTGAGAGAGTTTGGCCTTCTCAAGGAGATTTTGACAGCCTGACAACCACAGCAGCGTAGTCCGACAACCGGGGGATGACCACTTCCGTCCGCCATATTGTGGGTCTGACTCATAGGAACTCTACGCGATTTCTCAGGAATGAACAAGACAAAGAAGTAACGCCATATTAGTGTTACCGCGAAATCCGCTTGTTCTAGCGGCCAACAAGCTCCGCCCATTGGCCAAACTCTCTCAGTAAAACGGCTCTGAGCTAAATACGATAACAGCACCACCCTTTAGCGACGAGTTGAAACATGAAAGTGTTTCAACTTTATATGGCTACTGCAAGATGGCCCTGCAAGATGGCGCCACCGACCCTTCCGTGACTCGACGGAACCAGTAAGTGCAGCCGTGCAGTTCACGGAGTGGCGGCTGCAGGAGAAATGGCAGCGTTGCGATCGCCATTAGCTCAGTATCAGGATAAGGATCAGTGCCACTTTTTCAGAGCAGGCTCTATGGCAGTTTCCCAACTGAGTGGTTCTAGTAATGTTGCACTAGGCTAAGCGGCGCCACCAGAGTAATAGCTCACGTTTCAACAACAGTCGCCACTCCCAGGCATACCCAAGATTTCTTGCTTCAGACGCTAGATAGCACCAAACCAAACAGCATTGCAGGTTGCCTTACATGTAGCTGAGATGGCTGTCTGTATAAAAACGGCACATCAATTTAACGAGAAGAAAAAGTCTGTCAACAGATTTCAAATCTAAATATTTATGAATCGGCTAAAACAGGCTGCCAAGGTTCAAGCAGCAGAGATCCAGCAGCCAAGTTCGATGAATCTCGATGTAGTAACCTAGAATATGCTATCATTTTTTCTCGCTACGATGTACCCCACTATAAGGAGCCCAATGGACAGCCCACAACCACCATTTTAAATGAAGACATACCAAGGTAGAAGACAAAGTTAACAAAGAGACAAGTTGATTGAGGTTACACAAAATTTAAACCGGAGACAAACAGACAACAAAAATGGGACAAACACATGGAGGTACATACTTAAATTTTATTAAACTTCCAGGAAACAGGCTTATAACTTCTATTCCGCACCAGCGACAAAAACCGCCCGACGGGGGGAAAAGGGCGACCTTCGTATTACGACCAGAACACTTTCTTGGCAAGTGCGGCCCCTGCGGCGCAAAGCGGAATTTTAAAACAAAACAAACAAAAAAAAAGAAAAGGGACGACGACGACCGCTTAGTCGGTGGCAGCGACATCCGTGCAAGCTGACCCCCAGAAATACGGACTGCTGATCCGACGCGAGCAAATTGCATACAATAGAAATCTCCAGACGACTTTGGTGGACCTCAACACACGCACGTTTCAAGCGAGCGCACTTGAAATGCACTTACAATAATCACCACCGCCGCTTTCTGCCTCTGCTGTCACTATTCCACTAGACAAAGCCTACGCGAGTTAATAAAAAAAAAAAATTAAAATCAAATTCTAATTTTTGTTTCAAGGGATCCATCGGCACAGAAAAAAACAAAAGAAGCAGACTAGCCTTTATTGAAAGCTGCCACCGTTGAAACTCAATTCTGTCCTCAGGCCTTTCACGTTCGATCCTTCGCACTAAAAAATACCAGCCAACACTCGCTCTCGGTGGCGAACATTACCTCGTGCCAATCCTGCACTGCGGCGCATCTGGCACTATGAAATTAACTATGCGCAAACGCTACCGCAAAAATCATTGCCCTCCGAAAACTCCCGTCATTGTCCGCGCTCGCGACGCCCCGAAAACGACGACTTGCTCTAGAATGCCTTTCTTTGACGACGAAAAAAACAACAGAGACGATGTCTTTGAACAACACCTCCTAGAAAAAAAGGCCGTAACGCCGTAACTTGTACGTCACCTACTGGAAGCCAGTGCGAGGCACAGGTTGACACGAATGGTGCATCGGCGTTCGGCTGGGAGTGTAATCTGTTACAGTGTAAGAATAACCGCTAGCCATTGCAAGCCCCTCCCAAAAGCCCTCACCCTTTCCCCTTTGGCAGAGTGAACGCTGGTGGGAGGGCGAGAGGAAAGGAGAAATCCACCAATCGCGGCGAGCAGAGAGCTTTCTGGGAGGGGCTTGCCCCTCTATTCTAAACCTGAAACAGACCACCAACACCTCCGTCGGACGAGCACCAAAAACGCCATTTACGCTAAACGATGCTCGGCGCAAGCGCCATTAGCTCAAATGCCATACAAGTCGCCGCGTGGCACCGACCAAGCGGCAGCCACACGGAACGTCATTTGGCGTCAACGGCGTTTTAGCTGCCCGTGAGACGGAGGTGTGAAGTACTCTTGCAGATCGAACGCGAATCCCGGACTAACGCCGACGCGCGTCCCGCGCTGGCTTCCGGCAGGCGGCGCGCTGGCGGCCTTGTTACCGGGGGGGTGTTGCTTCGAAGGTGGGGACGAAAGTTAGAAAAACGCAGGCTTTCGGGGGAAAACCAAGGGCTAGCTTCCGCCGCTGCACTCCTGCCGCTCCTCATCCTTCCCTCGGCGATCATA
Organism: Ixodes persulcatus; assembly: GCA_013358835.2. Lineage (NCBI taxonomy): Eukaryota > Metazoa > Arthropoda > Arachnida > Ixodida > Ixodidae > Ixodes > Ixodes persulcatus. Next base: position 145,532 of record JABSTQ010010181.1, on the reverse strand, counting down.
GCAGCCAGAGCTTGAGCCGAAGGGCGTCCACGCCGTTCAGGTAGTAGCGGAACAGCCGCTTGTCGCGCACAAAGCCAAGGTTCTCGTACAGACGCAGCGCGGGCTTGTTGGTGATTTCAGTCTCCAGGACCACCTGGAAACAGGGAAACGGACAAATTTTTGATGACGGCACACTCCTAGAGCTACGGAATAAGCTACACCCAAAGGAATCTACAGTTACAATTAACGAATGCGACTTCCCGAGGTTTAGGAACATTGTCGGGAAGCTCTTGCGGAATCGTTTTGCTCTGTCGCGAACTGTTCCCACATTTCTGGAGGATGTAAAGCACTTCCTGGGATTTCAGATAGAGCTCCGGACGACTGGGAACGATGACTGTAAAGGGACACTGACGAAAATATTTATGCTCACCAAGGTTTCTTTTTTAAAGTGACTTAGCAGAGCCCAACTACCCGGAAAACAATTTGAGGCTTGAAATTCGTTTTCTTTTCCGCCCATAAACAGCCAGTCGAGGAACGGCACGTGGTCACATGCCCTAACGTACCAAATATATTCAAAGTCGGGCGTCACCTAGGGTAGATGATCAATATTAAAAACAGAAAAAACATGAAACCTACTTTTTGCGGCTTTCAAGAAACCGCAAATACATTAATTGAAAATAGAAGTTGCACAGATCACCGGAAGTACATGTACCATGTCACTCTTAATATTGCGATGTATTGCAGTCTGGACGATGCACGATGGGAGTGCACGACAGACGCGGGACTGCTACTTCGGAACTGTTGCACAAGTACAAAACAATGAGCGGAACAGATACGAATGCAAAACAATCACACGACAAACGGTACATGCAATGTTGTCGTCATCCTCTGCTTCATACACAAAAAAAAAACATAAAACTTGTGGTCAGGTAGGGAGGCACGTGCCACGTGACTTCCGGCAACTCTCTCCTCTTCAACATTTCCCCCTCCTCCTCGATCTGCTAGTCTGTCATGAGTATCCGTGCTCATGTTTCAGTTACAGTTTTGGAGCAGTTGAGATTTTAGGCTTCAATAAATATATATGTAATTCTGCAGCAAAAATATTGATAGAGTTGTGTCCTGACACCCCTTTAAACTGCCTGAATACCATGATGACTGGAATGTCATTACTCAAAAGAAGGGGTTCTTAAACTTTTTCGTCCCAGGGAACCCCAGCAAGCCTCAAAAAGGCCCAAGGAAACCCCCCCCCACTCCCCTTTTGCCAACCGATAATACTGGGCAATAAAGGCGTTTAAATGGTGAACAAGAGTTTCTTGCATTGACAGAATAAGACAAAATGGAGGACTACAGAGAGAATAAGAAGGCAGAGGGGTTGACGTGTTTGCACGATTCTAACGTCGTTGCCAATGTCCTTTACTTTTACTTTTTTTTTGCTTTTTACTGATGTGTATCATATCGATACACCATGCACAGTAGGGATATGTTCGTCCAAGGACTGGCCTTAAATGGCACGCATTTCCAGATTTCCTCAACATAATCTCAACCAGATCCCAGATTATACCTTGCCATGCCCAGGCTCTCTTAATTCTCTAATTCTGATTATCTACCACGCTAGCATCGAATCGAGCGTGATTATAATAGAAGTAGCTTCCGAGTGTAAGAGGTAAGCATTACTGGTGACTCCACTGAACTTAGTACAGAGACTTTTCAGGACTTTTAAGTCCTGAAATTATAATCCAACAAGCCTACCCCAGCTGTACAAGTACCCGTCATTTTGGGATGCTTTGTTTTCGTTATGTCAGAACCAAAATCGGTCACTCACCTCATCGGCGTCGTCGCTAATCATTGCCCGTATCGCCTTTAGCACCAGTGTTGAACCTGCAAGAGTCGACGACATGAGTCAAAACTACTCATATACTCTTGTAAACAATAAACTGTTCCATAATTTTCACAAAAAAAAAAGAAAAAAGAACACACTAAAAAGATGTTGCCAAAAGCAGGAAACTAGGAGAAATCAAACGGCCTCAGGCAATTTTACAAGAATGAAAACGACCACTTCTATAGTCGGTTACAAGTTAAGAAGGTAGGAGAAGCTCCTCCCACAAGCGTGGTGCGCCGGTTTCAAATCCCTCCGCAATCGAAAGAAGAGTTCACTGGAAACGCTCCATGTTCCGCTTCAATGGATAGATAATGGCCACAGAGTGGTGCCAACTTTTCTCCGACCACCACTTTTTAAGAAAGCGACCTTTGTATTCATCGGAGAAGGAACCGAGCCCCTGAAAGCAGCCTTTGTATCAATCGGAGGGGGAAGCTAATCCCCGAAAGTCGTCTTTGTTTCCATCGGAAGGGGGAAGACTTAATCTCCCTCTCGTGGCTTCCACAATGCTAAGTCAAAGTCGAGAGATAAAGCAAATATGTACAGAAAGGAACGACCCTCCTCACGCGTTGGCCCCAACGTCACGGAAACGATGGGACGCTATTGGATGCGGAGGTGGCGGAGGGATATATGATTCCCTTTGAGGGGCATTTGCCGCTACCTTCTTGACTTGTAACCTACTATAGAAGTCTATAAGTAAATTTATGAAACACAGCAAAGAAGTAAATCTAAATAACAATTCTCCACACTATGAATTTTGCTTCGTTCCTCTTTGTCATCACAACTGATCTGGTACCCCACCTGTCTCCTGGATGGTTGTTATGTTGTAATAGCTGCCATCAGAGTGTATATGCCTACAAACAAAATAGATTAAATGCTCGACAGGCTGAAAATGCACTAGACGCACCACTTCCTCAAGAGCTTGTCGCCTTCTATCGTGCTTGGGCTGTACATGCCCCCGAGACACCAAAGTGTTATTGAAGGTAGAAAGTTTGTACTTCTATTGCATTCTTACCCTGTCGCCAACTGTAGCTAGACCTAATCATAAGACGAAAGGGATGGAAGGAAGAAGAAGGGTGTTCACCTATTTTCCGCTTCCGATACTTGGCATCCACGGCAAGCATGGCAATGTAGCCCCGCTTGACCAGCTTCTTGTGCACGTCTAGCTTGCAGACGATGGCCCCCACGCACGCGTCCCCATCCATTGCCTGGGCAGAGGGGGGCGACACTTGCAAACGCTTTGCGACACAAACTCGAAGCTTCGGCTTTTAGAGCCCCACCTTAACACTTTGAAAGAGCTTTAGACATCATTCTGACTCACCCAAACAGAGTATTAGCTGAATCTAAGTCACCCAAAGCAACGTAGCAAATAAGCTCTTCGGGAAAACCTCGGAATACCAGTCAGCACTTCACAGAGAGGCAACCTAGAAACTTTAAAGAAAGGTAGGTCTCTTCGTGAAATGCTGGTCACTGTTCCAGCAGTTCCCATGGAAAGCCATTCCATGGCAGTGACACTTGAACTAAATTGTGACCACCAAGAAAGCTAAGGTGGCCTATTCGAGACTCCAGCAAAACGGACGGCACCCTAGGGGGAAAACACTGAACTGGCCGGAACAGGCTCTTTTCGCAATTTCTGCTCGTCTTTTGTGGCTTCCATGATTACATGTTGTCGGTGGTTTGTGCGATGGAACAGTTGTCCCGGTAACCCTGTCGTAACTGTAGTACCACCTCGTTACCCAGGTTACCCTGAACGCAACCTACATAACTGCGTGAACCAGACATTCTGCGTTTATCAACGTTCATCAGCACCGTGGAAGGACAGCAGGCAGTTCTTTTATCGCTTCCTCGAAAAAAAGTCAAGCCTCTGGAACCTCAGCTTACTCCAACACATTGTTGCAGGTTTGAAACGTGGAGGATAAAAATCGGGGCAAACCATTTTGAGTTCAATATTTGCTTGCGGATGCCCCAGCATTGTGCATTGAGCTGGCACATGGTACAACACAACCTGCTTTAGACCTCCATATTTGCCCGTTAGTGGCTTCCCCTATAGGTCACTGGAATCGCAAATATTGGAGAAGCAGCAAACTGCTCAACTCAACCAAGAACTAAACTGTAGCAACACTGAGTCTGTTTTCCCTTTCGTCTGGGAATGCAAAAAACATCTCCCACGTACTTGGCACCGTTGAAAAAAGAAAAACCCAAACTGCCTCCTACTTAAGCCTTGCAGCATTAAGAAGAAATGACAGGAGCAGTTTGTTTGTACCCCTCAAACCCTTGCCCTCCTTCGCGACTCCTCGAAATAAACGGGGCACTGATGGATGCTCCACGAAGGAGTAACTCGATTTAGAACTGTGGCCACCGCCTATGCTGCCCTTCGATGCACCACTGCCGGGAGGCCTGTTCCCAAGCAGGGAACTGCCGCAATGGAATGAAAGCACCTCTTATTTTCTTTTGGAGCTTCACAAAAAGATGGATACTTTGCAGCTGGCTCGCATAGTATTCTAATAATAGTAACGTGCCATTTGCCCCCCCCCCCCCCCCCTTGCCCTGCCTGCCCCCTCCCCCCCCCACACACACACACAACTCAGTCAATTACTCACAATAAAATTAATTTCGTCGTACGACACGTGGAAAGAATTTGGCCCGCTTTGCGTTACTATTCTCAAGCAGTGTTTCTGTCAAAGAGTATGAACACCGGGGAGCAATCATTACAGTCCAGATGAAATCGTCGGCAATACACCGTTCAATGTCTGGACTAAATGCCTCGCATTCTGCAGGCATTGCATGCAGGTCCAATGTCCACTCGAACTACCCAACAGCATATTAAGCTGTGTGCCCAAGTTGTTTCCCTCAAAGGACCCAATGATGTTGCCTTTTGGAAGCACCACTATGTATTTAACTTTTTCGTTTTAGAGCCATTTTGTGGATGAAACAATGCAATGTAAAATGACGACAGGGATCTCACCGCCTTTCTTTTTTGTAAACGTCCGAGGGTTAATATCCTTGCTCATGCTTTGGAGTTCTGGCACTTCGTGCTTTTGTTTTACTGCCCAACAAGAGTGATGTTACCCTTCCTTCCAGCCCTCTCATTGCACAGGTCTGTTAAAATAGACACACAAGTAGATCTAATTTTGGCTTCCAAATGCTCGAAAAGGACAGGTTTATATTTGTTTTAGAGACTCTCAAAACCTCTAGAAACCCTGAAAATATACAATAACGGAACCTGGAAATGCAAAGAAAGTGACAATTCCTCGAAAACAACTGCGAACGACAGGGCGACAATCCGCGTCGTCCAATTAGGGCCCTTCACTGTCACCAACTGCTAAGAAAATCCGTTACGCCGAGGCGAAGCGTGACGACCAGGGGTGTCCCAATGCCAGTTACGAAGTTGGAGAGGTAACAACACGTGCCGTGCATGCATGGGGACCCAGCAACCGATGACAAAAGTGTCGCCTCTTCCCGAAATAGGTTGGCATTTCGCCCCCAGGGCTATTTCTAGAAACCACGGACCCCCCCCCCCCCCCCTCATCGTTCAGGAACACTGTGGGTCCCGTCCGTCCCGCAAGTACAGGAGACTGGACTGCCCCCTGCCCCCCCCCCCCCCCCGGCGACCGTGATCCCCTGTCGACAACAACAAACTCCCTCAAACTTTGTTTTTTTTTTCTTTGCTTCTTTCTTTTACACTCGACTTCGCTGATAACAGAACTTGGCTGCGGCGGGCGTAAACAAACACGAGTATACTGGGAGCGCACGCCTGCTACACAACATCTAAAAACTTCGACTTTCTGCTAGGCAGAACGTCGTCTCTGTGTATTCGTCTCCCATACTATTGGGAAGAGGAGAAGAGTGTGAAGCACAATTTGACTGCCAGTCGTTAAAGGGACACTGAAGTAAATCTGGAAGTTGCATTTTTAAATTTGATATGCAACCTGCCTGGAACACGAGCATATGCCATCTGCTATGGCCCCTGCAGAGAGAGGGTTGTGAGAGCACATACAAACTGCAAGGCAGAGCATTGCCTTGGTATCTTACTCTCCCCAACTAGCAGGCAGAGGAGAATAGAAAGTGTGATTCGACTGCCGGCCCCTAAAGGAACGCTGAAGTGAATCTTGAAGTTTAATTGTTTTAGGTTTGATAATGCAACTGGGCTGGAACATGAACACGAGTCTATGAGAGCCCTCATTATCTGCTACGTCCCCTGCAGAGCTGTCACGGCGTGCACAAGCTTCCCTTTCTGCAAGGTAGAACATAGTCTTAGCGCCCTCCTCTCCCCTACAAATCAGGAGAGGCAAGAGGAAAGTTGCTATTTGACCACTGGCCTTTAGAGAAATACTGATGTTAATCCTGAAGTTTCTCTTTTGGTTGGAATGCACAGCAGAGGTACCCTAGAATGGCCTCTATTGTCACATACAGTCAGAGTCACCCTTAAATGCAGCACAAAAGCACTGCTTTACAAATAGGAGCACTTCTCAGCAGCGACATTTATGCATACAAATTGGCTATGATTTCATATCCCTGAAAATAGTGCTTTTCAGCAGCCACTTCGCGATCATACAATGTTCAAAACTGCCTAAAGTACAACCAAGTTATATAGAATCCAAGTTTTCAAGCAGTTCCTGGCATTATACAACTCTTCAGAAAATCCTCCCACCCACAAAATCGTTTTGCTAAGCACCTACCGTAATATCCCGAGATAATCCACCTAAAATCAAGAGCAAATCGGGTGAAAATATGGAGTGGGAGACCTTTCAGTGTAGTCAAGAAAAATTAAAAAAAAAAAGCTACTTTTAGGTTATGTGTTCCTTCCAAGCTTGTTATCGTGGCAAGGGGCAAGGAAGCAAAGATGACTGTACTTTCTAGTCAGCAACAAACGGCTATATCCCGCCATAGCTAACTAGCCGTATTTACTCCGAGGCCATCACTGATCCCAACACTACTATTACTAGAAGTGAGCTATCTTTCGGTGTTTCAAGAAATATAGCAAATCAAGTCAAAAATAAGGGGAAGGCTATCTTTCGGGGGTGGGGCATTTCTCGGGATTCTACGGTAGTACTCACAAAGCAATTTAAACTGTCATGAGTCTGCCGCAGGAAAGACACGACCTGCCAAGGACAAGTCGTAACTAAAACAACTTTTCTGCTGCCTAGCTATAGATAACCTGCATTTGCAACATTTTGCACATATTCTCTAACAGTTTCCTAAAATGTACACCAAGTTAACTGGAAACAGAAATGAAAAATTCCCAATTGACACGCAGCTTTTTGCGGCGTCAATCTGCCTGTGGGCCGCACAAGCGGAGAATTACGCCTGCCCCGCGACCGGATGTTAACACAATGCCAATCCTATGATGGATGACCCACTCTATACTTCGTTCACCCTTAGGCTGACAGTGCAGTGGGAACTATGCGTTCGTAGGACCAATCGACCCTTTAGTCACCTGACCCCATTCTCTGTGCATCGGTATGGGCGGGAGCGCGATCACATGGCGGACGATTGACATACGACTGGTCCAACGAGCCCGTAGCTTCCACCGCACTGCCAACCTAGGGGTGAACCGAGTAGAGCCTGCTTACGAAACAGCTGGAAAGCACTTCACAAACACCTGCCAACTCGTTCAACACCCCTGCATAGCAAAGTGCGACGGAGTAAAACCGATTTCCATTGCGTGCCACATGAATCAGTTTCAAAGGTTAAATGCAAGTGATATCTCTGTCTCTCCCCTAAATTTTGGACAGGGCATCAGGGACAGGAAGCTTGCAAGAATAAGTGCTACACAAATTAACTGCTGTAAAAACTGAAAATATTTTCTTTTACAAATTATTGAATTGTGCAAATGATAGCTTTGGCAAAAACTAGCTGAAGCATTGCCCTATCATTCTGCTCCATCGTTGTAAAGAAATTTAGTATACACAATATGTTCTAGAATTCTAGCATGGGCTAAATTTATCGAATTTTCTGCCTACAAGAACAAAGTTCTTTATAGCAGTGCCTGAAAACAACAGTTTTCTTTGTATGATGTGTAGCTTGGGCTCAGTAAGGGTGGCCTCATTTACAACAAATACACAGGTAGACCCCTACTTTTAAGAGACTATACTCTCTGGGTTTAACAGATAGAGACTAACAGTCCATAAAAGAAAAAAAAAAAACTTTACACAGTGGTTGCAATACGATATCACTCTGCTGCACTGACAACTATTCCTTACTGCTGCCTGCACAGAACAGAGATTGCATGCCACCACAAGCAATCCGATGAACTTAGCGGATGAATAAAGGAAAACTACAAGCCATACAGATGACTGGTATGTACTAGAGACTGCTGGCTATGTATCTAGAATATATAATAAGAGGAGCAAGTGGTTTGTGTACCATCCTTATATACTGAAAAGAGCTGTGTCCTACATCTTGAGCTTGGTATCTCCCCAGGCATTGTATACGTGAACTCATGTGTGGCAAATATGAGTATGGGGTGCCTTAACTCCGCTGCACGCTTTTCCAACCGTTCGTTGACCATGCTCGTGGTACAAAAGCAGGGCATGAGTAGCTTCCGTCAGAGCAGAAATCAAGTCGTCACCGCTCCACTGACAGCATCGATCAAAAGCTGTTCCGCCAGCCTGTCAACACACTCCGGAAATCCAGCTGCAAGCAAACGGCTCCACACAAGACCAAGCAGCGACAAAAGAGCCAGCGTGCCGGTGATGACCTTAACCCTCTGCTGGAGCGTGAAAACTCGCTTATACAAGCACCTGCGTCGGAGGTGAAGACCCAGAAAAGCGTTCAGACTAGAGTGACGACCTTCCGCTACGCATAAGCATACATAAGAGACGAGAGGAAGGTGTTATCTGTCCTTCTTGACCAAGGTTGACCGCTTCGGATAACCTTGGAAGCACCGAGCTCTGCCCGGGGGAAATCTAATACCGAATGCTTTCGAACGAGACCTTCCATTCCATGATCGAGAAATTAATTACGCGTGCGTTTTAACAGTTTTGACGAACAGCGCAACAACGCGCGAGTACTGCCCTAGCGCGCTCAGAGGCCGCATTACCAGAGCGGATTTTCGTTTTGTAAGTCGGCGCAACTTGAGGGTAAATTGTACGTGTTTAGGCGACATTAAAGGGAAACACAGACGATTCGTGTCTTATGTACACGCGAAAAGCTCGCCCGTGAACACAGCACACCAACGGTAGACGTACGGTTTAGCTTGAATCGTTTCCAACTACGCGCGCGAGCACTCTTACCAGGAAACACAGCCGGGGCCAGTTGTGTATGAAGTACCGGTACGTGTATATGGAGTAGGGTTCGGAAAGGTCTTTCTGAAACAGACGCATAATGTCCGGCATCTGTTTCTCCGATTCGTAGGCGACGTAGTCGATGCCGTCCTCGGACGGCGTCCACGCGTCGACCGCACTCGGCGCGACGACATCGTCACCCAACCTACAGTCACTGGATGGACTGCAACCGCTACTCGAGCCCGGGGCCTCGTGACACGACGACCGAGCCGCTAACGCCGGCTCGTCGCAGTTGCTGCGGCCCCAGTGAACGACACCGTTGAGTTTCTCCGTCGCCGCCGCCACAGAACAACCGTTCGGGGGTGGTCGACCGAGGTGCAGTTTCTTCTTGAGGCGGGTCGCGATGTCCTCGGACGTCTTCCAAAACTCGTGTCCGACGTCCTGCGGATCCACCAAGTCGGCGAGACCGTCCACGAGGCGATCAGCTGCGGCGTTGGAGCCGTGGTCGTGGTAGCTCCCTAAGCCTACTGGCGACGACTCGGTCCGATCGGGCTCTTCCATCGTTCACGGGGTGCTGCTCCGCGACGTTGAAGGGCCCGGCACATCCTTCGAAACTCGTAGCACGGTCGTCGCACACTCCATTCAACGGGGCACCCGTCGTTTCACATAATTCAGCTAAATTAATTTTCTTGTTTGTTTTAATCGAACACCTCGAACGACTTCGCACACTGCTTACGATTTCATCACACTTCTCTCTCTTTTTTTTTTTTTTTTTCTTAACGTTCGCTCGCTCTCTTTCGCCTTTCGCCCCCCGTGACGCATGCTCATTACAGAAGTGTAGCGCTCCGCGCTAAAATGCACATATGATGCGCATGATACTGGAAAATGCAAAGCACGTAAGAAACTTTTGCAAGAAAGTAGCTCAATTTAATGATGCTTTATATTTTTAACATTATGAGTATGCACCTAAAAAAAATTGTTTCGAACTCAAATATTTTGTAGAAAGTAAACAAAATTAACAATCTGCCTCGTTTTAAATCTTCTCGCGGATGAATCTCTTTTCTGCCTTTTTACGCAAAACATTTCCCGTTCCGTCGTTCACCACAGGAAGACCACAGAAAAACACATTTTAACTCTTTACGAATGAAAACGCTTTTTGACGTCACGTTTACAAACCTTCTACGCAAGCTGCGAGTTAAAAAGGGTTACTCTACGACTTTATAACCACGTGATAAACAAGAGCAGTGCGAATATCGAGTTACTGAACGAAGCACAGTTAGTTTCGAAACTGTTTTCTAAAGCCATCTCCTCGTTCTCGTACGCTCGCAGAGTTTAGTGCGAGTTTCTCAGCCGCCGGGGCAGCCGGGGTTCGTTTTAACAGAGCTGCAGATGCTACGAAGTTGGAGTGAAAACAAGTCGGATGATCTGCGTGTGCTTATTCGCTATCTTCTAGTAGCTTGATTGTAGAATTAAGACAACATAACGGGTGCCAACGTTCTCAAAGTTTCAAGGGTAAGTGTTGAGTAAAGCGTGCGAACTGTTTTGGAATCTCGTGGAGCGGCGGTAACCAAAGCGCGTTGTTTTAATGCATGTTACGAGTTTTCTTTTTTCCGCGCAACAGTTATCGTATAAACACTCTACACGTTCATGTCTTTGTTGTGGAAGACGAATAATCTAAAAGCGCGGGGCGAGATTAGGCTAGGTTAGGTTAGACGAGGTTAGGCTAGTTAAGGTTGAGATAAGCTAGGCTAGGCTAAGTTAGATTATTTCGCAGAAGCGTTGGAAATGCTTGGGAGATGGAAGGGCGACGGGAAGGGATTTCTCAAATTGTTTCTTCGAAACATTTAAAACGTCTTAATTACAACTTGGAAGTTTGAACCGCCCTTCCAAGCTGTACCTTTAACTTGCAAACTACTCCAAGTGAATCATAGACATGCTGTTGCTCCTGGTAAGCTAATTTACGAGCCATTGATTGGCAACATGTGCTGTGCAGCAGCCCCCACCATGTCGTTCCCCAATAAGGAGCAGAGACAGAAGTGCTGGGATTCTAGGGACCGCTACTGGGAATGCCTCGATCGCAACCCCGATGACCCCAGCCCATGTGCCAAAATCAAGGCCGAATACCAGTCCCTGTGCCCGAGCCAGTGGGTAAGTGTGCCTCCACTGCTTCTGGAACGTGACGTTAACCCAGAGTGTGCATTAGATTTTGTTTAAAGTCTTCGGAAAAATCAGCAGCACTTTCTCTCCCTCTCTGCTCATACCAGGTAGTCACTTAACTGTACACAATTAAGCACAAGCCAGTAACACATTCTCCAGAATTGCCATGTACAGTGTGTCTTCCCCCCAAGATCTAGCGTCTTATTCCCTGCAAAAATAAACCATGCATAGCCGAACGCTTATTCTCCGCTCAGATGTAGCACTAGCGGTCAGGACCAGGTGTCAAAGTTGAAAAACTAACCGTTACCTTATTCAAAAGTTACAAGCTATTTTCTGAAATTTTAAAAGGGAAAATGGGGCCTATTCTTGGTAACTTGTGTCATACAGCTCCACATGTCCGAGGGCTTCGTCAGTCGCCATTTTCCCGTTGAATTTTTCAGAAAATCACCTATGCGAAGCGTAAGCTTGTCTGCTTCTTTTGCGGCGGTTGTGGTGACGTCAGAGCGCCGAGCTCTGATTGGCTGCGATTGAAGGATAGTGGGTAGATCTCAAGGCAGCTTGCTTTGAGGTCTACCCACTGTCCTTCAATCAGAGCTTGGCGTTCCGACGTCACCCCAACGCCTGCAAAAGAAGCAGACAAACTCGCGCTCCACATAACTTTTGAATAAGATAACTGTTCTGGAACTTTGATGCCTGGTTCAGACCACAAGCTGTACATATGGGCAGAGAATATGAGCATTTGGCAATGCATAGTTTACTTTTGTGGAAATTTTTTTGGGGGGGTACACCCTGTATACTGTATCCAGGGGGAACACAGCCATTCTCTGTGCTTTCCAAGGTTATTCCTATTCCAATTGCTTGTCTAGCAATCAGTGTTAAAGCAAGACACTTTTTTGTAAGGGCATTTCAATAAGGGGCTTCTGACCAGTGCCTTTTTCAGTGCTTGTGGATATGGCACACATCTTACTTCTCAAACCAACAAACATACAAATCGCTTTGCTGTGGACCAATTTGCTATCGTTGGAAACGTTTGGACAATCCATCTCAGCAATGCAATTTTCATGTTTTTTTATTTCATTTTTTCTTCCATCTTTAGGTAAAGCATTTCAATCGCAAGCGGGAGTACCTCAAGTTCAAGGACAAAATAGAGAATGAAGGGTACGAACCCCTGGACGAGAGTTCGTCCCGGCCCAAGAGCTAGGCCTGGCCTTGTCCTACCCTAGCTACTGTACATAGGTCGTAGAAAGAACACCTGACCGGTTGAGCGTGTGATCATCCTGCTGCTTGGCTGTTCCCTGCAGCCCGTGTTGTTCACTTCATGCTTGCCTGGCTCATGTAACTTGCCTGGTCACCTCATTGCAATAAATTTTTTTTTTTCTACACGACACATTATTATTGTTGTTTTGGGGTCGAAAAAAGAAAACCTGCTCGTTGTCGGTTGGTATATCATCCGAGTCAACGGTTTTCTGCCGTATTGTGAAGGCTAAAGTCTGTTGCGGGTTAAAAAAAACAGGACAGGCTCCACCCCCCACAAAGCTCTCTGCCCTCCATATGGTTCACGATTTCCTCCTCTTCAGCATTCACTTGGTTAAAGTAGAAAAAGTGGAGGGCTTTGTGGAAGGAGCCCAAGACAGTGGTAATGGTTTCATGCTGCAAGTAGGAGGACGGAAAGCTCCTCCCTGACATTGTCATGTTGGCGACCCTATCACCGCAGAGTTATACCTATTGGTATTAGGTAAAGCGGTTTAGGTAGTTATGGCACGAAACTGGGAATTGGGGTTTTCGCTGCTCTCTGTGTCGAATTCTTTTCTTTCATATTACACCCTTTTATGTTGTCCACAGTGATTCTCTCGAGCATTTCTACGATACGATAGAAGCGCTCAGGAAGATACTCTGTCCTAAAAGTTCCTTACGCATGTGTAAAATCCTTCTACCACATCCCACCCACAAGCCCTAACACACATTTCTGGCTTCTATTGCTCGAAACACCAATTTCAAAGTGAAGCAGCACGGAAAGCAAAGTCTCAAAAGTATTTGTTCCCACATCTGTCTGGTAACTCTCACTTACACATGTGTAAAATCAGATGAACCCCCCCCCCACACACTTTTTGTTTTGTTTTTTTGGACAAGGTGAACATGAATGGTTTTGCATGAAACAACCAGCATGATGCAGTCAACTTCTATTGACTAAATGAAAATTGGAGCTTTGGTCTCATCAGCGACTATGTTTAGTGACATGCTAAGAATGCAGCAAAAGTTGCGCCTCCAGAGTACACACCTGTAGCCTTCCGCCGGGTTTTGACTGGGCATGTGACGAAGTGTTATTAAAGGCTGGAGGCAGATATGAAACGCTGGAGGCAGATATTCTACGGAATTCTTAACCTGTCGCCGACTAATAGGGGGCACGAAACGTATGCACATTTGATTTGCTCCAGGGCCGTCTTCCTCCCTACCCTGTAGACCAATCGTGTTGAATGCTTGGACTGTTGTCGTCGGTTTGGTGGTAGCATTTGTCAAACAGTTTTGCACCTGTTCAGGTTTATCACTAAGCTATATCGCTGCGTTGGGCTGGTGTCAAAACCACACGGAGGTTTTTGCATGTTCTTCTTGACTGGCACTCGCAAAATTCCTGTGGTGGTTGGGCGGGTGGCAAGACCCACCCGTTGTTTTTACAATTCTGGATCGGTCCATCCTTGGTGCCTTATGGCGAATGTCTCGGGGTATCATTAAAGCGATCGGCATGTACGACGCTATTCTTCTTAGTCTCTTGTGCCGTTTGTCTTGCATCGTATCATGCTATGCCCTTCTAACAGCCTCGAATGCCCATAATTGTCAATCCGTTCCTCTCTTTGCTCACCTAACCACTTGTGCTGCATGTTCTGTGCAACGCGATACTCCGGGTCTTGAGCGTGGTACTTTTGACACCCCCTGATAATTGGAGAGTATTTGGGAAGATGGGGGAACATTTTAGGGACCCTCGCCTCGGTACACTACGAAAATAGGAAAATAGGGAGGAACGTAAATAGCTTTAGTGCTTCCCATTTCTATCAAGCATGTGCCAAGAATTGCCATCCTCTGCTTTTCAAATACATACTATAACGCTAATCGAAATTTGGCTTTTCCTCAAGTGATTGCAGCATTGACAGCCCACACTCCACTATTTTCACAAGCAAATCGAAAGAATCGGGGAGGGTTGAGACTGAGATTGAAGTAATTGTCTTGGTTGAATCAGCTCCTGGAAAAAGAGACTTTCAGTGCAACCCTGCAGCTATGTATAGTGGTTTCAGTCTGGGCAAGTGGGGGAACTCTCGAAAATGAATTGTGCGTTGCTCGGAATTGTTTTGGAATTACTAGTCGGTGAGCAAACCTCCCAAAAACAAGAGAAAATGTGTTTCTGAGAACCATTTGAGTTAAGGTAAGTAGACATTTATAAATGGTTGCTTCTTTATATCACATTTTGATTTTAGCCAAGTGTAATTCTGAACATTGAATTAACCCCTTGCCTGTGTCACTTGCACCACCCCTTTCGGACCATAAAGCCCGACCACGAGTCTGACTCGCATTTCGGTTTCAGCACTTGTTGAGCGCGCGCTCTGGCAGATGGTAAAACCACCCCTGTTGCTCCATTTACCTTGGGTAGTTTGCTCGTTTGTTTTGCTGTTTGAAAGAGAAAGAACACTCCATTTAGCCAAGGAAAAAAAAAACAGTCGTTTGCGAGCGTTTATGCTAAAACAACATGACCTTGGCGCGGAGGTCCGCTTTAGCTGACAAAAAGGTACAAAACCTTTTTAAAGCGGATTAATGCTCAGACAAATGTGAAGACAAATCCTTCAGTCTTTCCGATTTTAGGAAATCGGACGATAGTTTTTGATGGGCAGCGACAGGAGTGATGAAAGCATTCCATTAACTTCGGCGTCTGCACGTCAGTGGGACTCGCACCAGAAGTCCTGATTTAGAGCAAGATATGACACCTGAAAGTTGAGGAAATGTTTGCCTTATTTTAATGCAAATTGCCTGTTTAAAATAATATTTTTTTAATTTATGCAAGATACAAAATAATTATCTTGGAAAAAATTATGGCAGTCCTTGTTGGGCTTGGAAACTGCTACTATTTTGAACACAATCTCTACATTAATATTTTCTGAAAGGAAATTAGACAGAATGGTTAAAGGATAAGACCATCGCATGTTCCCTGCAAGAGCTAACTGAATTTTTGTAACCAACAATGATTGGGAGTAAAATTACTACAAGTAGAAATCACATTATGTATTAGAATTTCGTATATCTACATTAAAAGCACAGATTCCGCCTCTTCACGTTTGTAATACACTTTCATAGTAACTGTACAATTCCTCTGTTGTCTAGAACAACATGGAATCACATCATATATAAAAAAAGGTAAAATAATGCATGCTTTACTACAATCTCCCAATGACAAGGGAAGAGCACTTAAAGAAGTTGAAAAGGCAGGAAATTTTCAAGAGGCTGGAATTTTTAAAATACAACTATGCTATTCATAAGCCAAAGGAATACACCAATATTTTAGGTTTTAGGACATATTCACCCAATTTTAGAGGTAAGACTTGTTACCTAAAATGCTTAAAATGTTTTCTGACAAAACAGATTTTTAGCATAAATTGTTTAGTGACCAAAATCCTTAATGGATCAACTATAGTTTTGTTTTTGCTGGCAGCAAAGTTTTAAAGTAACCTCGACCTCATTTTGTTTCATTCCCATTGCACAGTGCTCCACAGTGTCTTTTATTGCAATGTCAAAGAATCTCGGAGAGGTGACCGCAATTAAATATTTAAAACAGCTTGGTGGCCAAGTATGTTGCCCCCCTACTGGTAACGATGTGCATGTTGAAACAATTGAGTGTGCTTACTCAACAGGACGCAGCGTGCATTAGCGCAGGGATTGTCTTCCCACGTCTGCAAACCACGCAACTGTCGTGCTCCACTCATGCAGTCTACAACATGGTTATTTCTTCTAGGAGAAGTCTTGGCAAGACAGAACTCCTCCTCGACCCCGGAGACAGTCAGGAGAAGCTAAAAAGAGCGGTCACATGAGGAAAGACAGCCCTCCGTATAGATTGCCTCAGTCTTTCAAACCTATCCAGTACAAAACCTGTTTTTATCTAAATAAAGTGCAGCACTTTCTCCTTTAGGACGTCTGTGCAATCACGTTTTATAATCAAATCTTGTCCAATTTAGTCCAATTCCTTCGGCAGATTTTAAGGAAACGTCCACGCTGATAAACGAGAACGGCTTCTGCAACCTAAGTGAACTTTATGTCAGACTCTCTGACTCGTTTGGGCAATTCACCTTAATAACTTCCGGATGCTCCTAAACCTCTCCAGCGGCCCCATGCTACATCACAGAACCAAGGGACCGGGACAACGTCGTCTGCTGCGATTGGTCAGCACCGCGCCGCTGACCAATCGCAGCAGACGGTGTTGTCCCAGTCCCTTGGTTGCACGATGCAGCATAGGGCCCCTGCTAGTACATCCTCCGATCCTCGTTCATACCAAGGGGCTGCTACAACAGACGTTCGGAACAAACCACCAACTTCTGTACGAGGTACACTCTTCGACACCGTTAGCACGAACAAGCCGTCGCCAGTTTTATCCCTTTGTCTCTAGGTATTCTGGGACCGTCATCAAAACTATTAGTAGAGTGGTCGGAAGTGCTCAATTGGGGTACTAACCCAAGCGGTAAATTTTTATGCCCACCAGTGCCCTTACGACGTAAAATGAGAGAAAGCGCCGAAGTCATGTTTGCGCCAACAGTGTCGAGCAGTGTATACATATCACGTGTAAATGCATATTTGCATCATTAATACTATAACAAGCAGACTTGTTGCAACAAGGGTTCTTCTCAAGCCCGTCTTACTGCAACCAACGGTCAATTCCCGTCGAGAATCTAAGATGCAGTCATTACCACTTCTCGGAGAGCCCTGGCAATAAAGGACTTCAAGAATTGGACAATGTCGGACAATCGCTGCATTTTTATTGCACATTGATTGCACATACAAGAGCGTCTCCTTGCCCGCTTTGAGAGCGAGATTCCGCTCTGGGATCTCGGCTTTCCTTTGTACGATGCTACATCCAGTCTTGTTAAATTACAAAAAAAAAAGAAAAAAAAAAGTGGATTGTGCCAGGACAAGCTTATGTACAGAATGTGCTCCATTAGATTCACACACAGTTATGTGCAATTGGCATCCGTTTACAAACGGCACAACGGTGGCTTCCGCAGACGACCGGATCGGCGCTCGCAAGCTGGACGTCAAGATCGTCTTTGCCCTTGGACACTCTTTAAGCATACATGGTACCTGCTCAAAGTCGGAAGGCATGTTCCAAACACCCTCGCAGTTCGCCAACGTGTCTCGGTTGTGCCGAATCGTCCTCAAAAATCCCATACTCTCGTCCGAAAACCGGTATCGTAAAGTTGAAGTAATAAAGGGCCGCCACTTAGAGCGTCGGAGCTTTAAGTACATATGTACAGTATGGAAAAGAGAAACCGTCCACCGCAAGGAATACATCTCCTTAAGCTCGCGTCGAAAAACGGCACCCCTTTAGGAGAGGTGTTCCAGACAAACGTGCGGATTGCTTAACCCGCACGCTACGCGATTCAAATCGAACGAGCTGGCAACTCTGGGACCATCCCGTTCGCTCCTTCTGAAAGACGCAGCTCAGGGAGATTGGAGTTCGAACTCGCACTCTTGGGGGAAGAGCGTGCGGTGCACCGTGAACGCGCGAACGAGGCTTGTCCGTGCACTAAAAGAACGGCGAGACATGAAAAAATATGTCCGTCGTCGGCGAACTCGCACAAACGTCTTCTTCCGACGGGTTGAAACAACCGTGAAGGTGGATCCAACGTTGCTTGCGGCTGACGAGCCGTCTACGTTATGTACAGTGGTCAGTCGTACGCCAAAAGCGCTCGCGACGTTCCCACGACTGCGGTGTGTGTTAAGTACACCCGACGGTGCTGTACAGAACTGGTGCTCTGTGCACGGTGGCTGTCCCGCCAAAATACACGGACGCTAGATACGCACACAAACTTGGCCCCTTTTGGTGTTCTTCTGGATTGAGTATGTAATACTATATGTCAGATAATGGCAACACATAAAATAAAGGAGGGAAACAAATCGACTCGTGTGTCTCGATACTAAAACTATACTCCGTTTGGCGTTAAGTACGACCGCAGCAAATGCCAGGATCCGACGAAGCCAATCAAGCGGCGCCAAAAGAGCGTCGTCGTGCCGCTCGCTGTCTTTGTGCGTTGCCAGTGTTGCGCATATATTCGAAATTTCGAATGGTTTCGAATAATACGCTATTCGATACTTGCTTCAAGATGAACCGCGATATTCATATTTTTCAAACTGCTGATTGCGGTGGGTTAGCCCCGTCGAGCACGCTTCTCACTGAGCACGGGTGCACCGCGGAGAAGCAACACCTGCAAAAGCGAGTCCCGCGGGTCTTGCTTCTCCGCAGTGCACCGGTGCTCTGTAAGAAGCGTGCTCAATGGGGTAACCCGCCACGATGAGCACTTCGAAAGGTACAAATGTCGCAGTCGCATGTTTAGGAGAAAGGCACACTTTCAATCGGGATGGTGCACACACGCACCTGGTGTCTTTAAAAAGAAACTGGAACTTTGTGAACGTTGATATCTACATTGCAGCAAAATTTTCAAAATTAAACTGTGGCCGTCATGCAAGAGTATACGTTAGGCAGAGATGCCCTAACAATCTACTTTAATCATTCACAATTTTTTTTTTTTTTTTTAAATTGAGATTGAGTAAAGAATATTTGCATATAGCAAAATGTATAAATCTACTTAATTAGGTATAGCTGGGCACCTCTATAGGTTTAATTTTATGTTGAATCAGTCAATTGCTTGCTATCCCAAGGAACCAGACTTTTTGAGGTCACAGTCTATAAATATAGTTGGACGCAAATGAGCTCATAAACGGACAAAGAGAAGCTTGGGAACAATTTTCACGAGTTTAGCTGAGTTTCCATTTAAGCATGGTGCAACAGTTGTAAAAGGCTTAGAGAAACAACTTGATATTCAATTCGAAAATATTCGGCTTAAACTACTATTCATTTCAAACTGGAAATCCAGTATTCGCACATGACTAGCGTTTGCCATCACCGGCCAAATTAATCATGCACAGTGAACACATTGTGATCCAGCACTTCTTTCTGCCTGCGATTGTTTTATACCTGGTGAAAGCCGATGTCCAAAGACGACGACGCCGTGACAATGCACTTTTGCTGCTGCTGGACTGACTCCATCAAGACTAAACGCAGCTTTGGCCGCGGTTGGACTTGATGCGAAACGGAGCATAGAAGGCAAAAGAAATCTGTCCCGTTCGTTCGCGAAACCCAAACGAGCCTCTGATGCGAGGCTAAAAGCAAAGGAGTGTCGCGTCAACCAACTAGACAACAGAAAAGAGAAGAAAAAAGCCTTAGGCTTAAGGCAGACCAAACACAAAAGAATATGCAACAATCTCTGTCAGCAATAAGCAAGGCCTCAAATGATAAAAGAACGAAAATACCCTTTAAGCAAAGCAAGAAAGCACATAACTGATTTGAATGTGTGACACTAGTATGTGACTACTAGCATGAAATGATCCCCGTAAGGGCACGGTCTACAATGCCTCGGTTACACGACGTCGCGCTCCACCGTTCCTCGACATGCCGAATTGCGGGAAGAAAAAATGCGAAGGACCGAAGAGGAAACCTTCGTGCTCAACCTAAATAACTTAACACATGTACACAAACACGCACATGCACGCAAAAAAAAATAAAAAGGAAGGAAGAGAAGATTCTGCAGAAACAGCACCATGAGCATAGCACCCTTCCACTCCTTTGTCCACCAAACAAAACACTCTGCTGTACCAAAATAACCTGTGGACAAAAACCGAAGCTCCGACGAATCACAGTTCCACGTACGGAAGAGCATTCGGCTCCTTTTTACCAGAAGAGAAACAGAAGACGCACGCCATTCTAGTGGACGCACAGCAGTCTCCGAGGGCTCGTGCCAGAAAAACACACACTCGCTGCCGTCAATAGAGGAAGTTGACGGCCGCAGTAACAGGACTAACAACAATGGCCTTGGCGAAGTGCGAACACGCCGATCTCTACTACAGGACAGGTGTGTCGACCCCGATAACAACGTAAACAAAAAGAAAAAAACAATCAGTCGTTCGTGTGTAAGCGGGGAAAATCCGAACGGGGTGAAGAACTGAAGGGTGCCCACGACAGAGTCAATTCGGTACAGGCGGCGAACTGTGGCTCTGTGACGCAGACATGGCTTGTTGGTCTGGAAGGAGACGGAAACGGCGTTTAGGTGAGGAAACCGAGCGCACGGTTTTCGAAGTAACAGAACACAGTAGGTAAGCTAATACTAATTCATTCAAACTCCGTGTACGAGGCAAAACCGCGATAAAAGAGACTTCCCAAAAGGTGAACTCGACCACTATGCATAACTTAGAAGTCGGGACATGCATGTGCTGGTAGTGCGAGGACTTCGGCAGGTCTGCTTTCCCACAGCGCAGCGACGTGGTTCATCGAAGCCAGTACAATGGGGCAGTATTTTACTGCTTTGCATCGGTGCACTGCGGTGGAGCATCTCGGTTAACTAGGAAAGTTTGAACTCTGACTTCTGGTTAAGAGTTATAGGTTGACTCCCTTTCCAAATAACGGTTCTGCAAAAAACAAATGTTAACCATATAAAAACTGTACCGTACGGCTCTTTGGTGTTCATGTCATCTTTTGTGTGTCGTTTCTAGTTTTCTGATTGAAGATATGTTTTGCGGCATTCTGAAACTTCGAAATACTTCTAGAATTTCCAAGCCTCCGAATACTAGTCCTGTTCAATTTGAAGCCTGAACTGAATATAGAGTGTCTTCGACGTCTGAAAGCTTAGGAGTTTTTGCAGAACCCCACTTGCCGGACGCTCTCCTAATGCCGTGTGTGGCAGCATTAGGCCCAGGTGCCTCGCACAGTTAAACCGCGCAGCCAATTGAAATGTGTGTCCGCCGCACGCTCACCTGTGAACGGAAAAGAGCCCTGCTCGCCGGCGGAAGTGGACACCGTGGCCGGTCGAGGGCGAGGGAAGTGGTGGTGGAGGTGCGGGGAGGAACCGCTGTCACTGTCCAGCAGCGCCGCCGCTAACGTCGATCCCATCGACGGAGAACCGCCCCCTGCTCCGGCCGGTCCGGCTGCCAACGGGGAGACACAACGAAACGACGCTCAGTCTTTGGAATTAAAGCAGTTGCACAACACGACCTTACGCTCCACAACTGGACCATAGTGAAATAAAAGGATCTAAGCAAACTAGCCTTTACTTTCATTTCAGTGATGGGACAGACCGGTAATGTCGGAAACTGCGACCAGTCAAGGCACAAGAACGACCGATACTGCCGACGCTCGATCCGGACCTCGTTGAGGAACTCTTCGCACGACACCAGAAGTTATATTTCTCTCCCTTTCTTCTTTTAGTTCTTGCTTCAATCTACAAAACTCGCAGTTATCACACTACACTGCAATCTCCATAGCATCCACTGAACGTTTCAGAGGTCGACAACTCACCCGATCTGCGGAGCTGGAGGGGGCTCTTGGCCGGAGCCGGTGCCAGCACCTTGGAGGCAAACTCCTCGAACGACGTCGGCTCCTTGTAGTTCTGCACAATCGTCTCCAGGGCTTGAGCTCGCTGCTCATAGCTGGCGTGCAAGCAGCTCAGGAAGCGCCTCGAGCACGCGACTAAAACCCGCTTTCGGGCTTCCCCATCACCCCAAAGTGTCTCCACGCCAAAGCTCGGCCACATTCCTAGCTTTCAAGCCGACGTCTTACGTAACAGCATCAGTCATTATTAGCTTACTAGAGTTACTGACAGGATAAGAACGACAGGGAGGAAGCTTCAGCGTCTGGTAAGCCTCAAGCGCGCACACGCAGCAAAGTGCGGTGAAAGGGAACAATCGGGTGTTCTAGAAAAATGCCCTGCCATTCTTTTTACCAAATTTGTATTCTTTACTTCGTTAGAGAGCTTGTCATCTTCTTTACTGTCCACTTCACTCCTGAATTCGCCACCCACTCAACTTTTCAACTACCCACACTGATAGGAATAGCAAAGTCCTCCTATGCTATTCCGAGAGAACACACACTCATCAGTTTTTGACAGTGGCCCAGAATGTTACATCTACTCTCAAACTCCTCAGGAAAGCACCTCCCCACAAGCTGTTACTAGTTAGCGTCGACTACGCCCGTTTTCACCTCAAGAATCATAGTAAAAAAAGTTTGTCGCCTTGCAGAGATTTACTAATTTCTCCCTTTTTGTGAAAAATTAAGTTATTTGCAAGCGTATTTTACATTAGATAATATGTTATCTTATCAAGCCGTACATGTTTCAAACGCCAAAAACATCGCTTCTTCCCCTGACAACCAAATCTTGTATGAACTACTTCATGCAGTGTATGAAAAATGGGCAAAACTTGCTTTTCTTCTTGAGGTGACAATGAGTGTAGTTAGTAATTCCTTACAGAGTTACTTAGGCAAGCACCTTGCTGCCTGCCCACTTGTCTGCTTGGCTAAGAGGTTTCTTTGTTTTCTTTTACTCAGTCAAGCACTAGGATCACTGTTCCTCCATCTGCCAAGCTAAAAGGTTTCACTATTTTGAGTTTTCTTGTTAAGTGCTTAGTTTGCTGCTTAGCATACTTTACGGTCGAGACCAAAGTTTCGTTTGTTCGCTCGTTCGTCTTCACATGTTTCCCAGTAACGGAACCTGCCTGGGAAAAAGGATACTATGTGCGGAACATGGGCTTGAGCGAGTTGACTGCCCGCCCCGCATTGATGGCAGTCGCCCTGACCAGCCTCGGCAGAACGACGTGGTCCACAATAGCACCGTCGAACAGGGGTCCGAAGAATGGCACCTGCATGGTCAGACAAGCGTCCTTAGAAAGACTACCGTCGCGTCAATTTTCGTGGCAAAAGAAGGGTTAGGTAAGCCGGCTACCAAGCGCAACTAACTCGGGTGAAATCGCTCGGGATGAATACTTAAGCGCAGGGAACCCCAGAAAAGAAACGCCAACTTAAAACAAAATGGCGATCGTTCCGATTGTCAGCAAGGTTTATGTAAAACCTGCGCAAGTTGCTTGCTTGTACAATACCTCAATCGTGCCATAATAAACGTTACCATTACAAATGGAACTGCAGAAATAACAAAGTACCTCTTCACAGATCAAAAAGAAGGCATTCCACTTTGAATTCTTCTTGTCCACCCAGTCTCGTGAGGTTAAAGACAAAGGCATTGCACTTCCATCTGACACAACTCTAATAAAAGGTGTCACACGTTCGTCACTTTAGGGGTGTCAACGAATCGCTGCACCGAGCCAAACTGAACTTTGCCTCCCCTTCACGCACGTCCAATCGACCTGTGACGCCGACGATCTCCTAGCCACCTTCGCGGCTTCCCTTGCCACTGTGTCTCGGCATAACCCAACGAATGTGTAAGAGACGAATGCGAGCAGTCGACAACCGGGCTACCATCGTTAGTCGAATTGGCACCGCAGGTTTCACCGCCAGACTCCCAGCATCACGGCTGCCAGACGAGGACGCGCAAGAAACGGCGGAAAGAGGAATGCAACATCGCACCTCCGGCTTGGGGTTGATCTGTATCCGGTAGAGCCAGTTTCCGAGGGGGTAGATGACGATGAGCACGTCGCAGAACTCGGTGGGGATGATGCCCCGGCGGTAATCTCGCGTGTGCTCCGACCACACTATGTGCACCTCGTCGTTGCCAAGGTGACGCAGCTGGGGGAAAAAGATTAATAAATAAATAAACACTGTTGGAACGTGATTAGGGTGCACTGTCGTGCACCGTCTTTGACGTTTTTTCGGAAACCACGGAAAGAGGACTCCGTTAGAGTCTCGAGAAAGAGCGGAGGGCAATTAATGAATAAATCCGCTCGTAATAGAGCTCTATTATAACAACGACTTTTCCACAAAATATCATTTTTCTAAGAAAAGGACATCCACTTACAACATACAAAACACAATTAAGAAATGGCTGTTTATTATAAGTGAAGTCACTGGTTTTCAGGTCAGAGCCATCTTCTTTAGTTTGGCGTTTGCACCGTGGATGACTTTGTTGGATATGCATTGCTGAGAAGACGAGATATATAATCATCAATATATCGATGAAACAAACAAACAAACACTGTGCATAGACTCGCATGATATTTCAGAAAATGAAACAAACATGCATGCGTACAACTGATACAGTGCAACCCACTTATAACGATAATGAGAAAACCCAGAATTTCAATCGTTATAACCGATTATCGTTGTATCTGGACTAGAAACTGATCATTTCCAGTCTAGAAACTCTAGGAACTGATTGTTATAAGCGTTACATCGTTATATGTGGTATCGTGTAAGTGGGTTGCACTGTATTACAGAATGAATCTCTGTAATATCAGCAGTTGCCTTAATTTAGTTTAAAAGTACTGGCTCGACAGAACTTGCTCGAGAGCAAGAGAGTTAATATATATGCTTATGCTAGCATAAAACATTATGCTAGAATGAGCGAAAGCATAAAACATTATGCTTTTGCTCCTATATGCCCTCGAGGGCAAAGCAACACCTTTTGTGCGTCGACCTTCCGGCGGCGCAGCAGTGAAACGTGGGGAAGGCAGAGGCCACCCTCACAAGTTCAATATCAAAAACGGCTAACGGAGGTCAACCTCGGGCCCACCTTTTTGGTGACGGAATCCTTCTCAATGGCGGGAATACGGGTTGACACGTGAAACACCACCTCCATGAAAGAGGTGGCGCAGTAAGGCGCCGTGCTGCCGGTGCTGCGGTTGGCCTCCAATCCACCGTTGTAGCCCGTGTGCATCTCAAGGTCAATCTGCAGAGACATGAAATTACAGTTAAATTCGCTAGAACGTTCTGCTCGCAACTTTCGAGTCAATCTGTAAACCGGTTAAAAAACACCCTCCTGTTCACACCCCGCCTCCACTTCAGAATAATGCAGTGTCCAACGAGCTTAGCAGAGCACATAAACTGATAATACAGCTTTAGCGAGAAAGACTATGTCACTTGACACAAAGCAGTACGGATTGGGGAGTCTGGTTTTCCTCCCAGGAGGAACAAACGACTCTCTAGGGCCTCAGTGCTTCTGTAAGCCCGTTTCAGACGGGGCAACTTTCTCATCAATTTTGGGGTTGCTGGCGACTTCTTCCCTAGCTTTCCCTAGATCAACACAAATTGCTGGGATCGGGTCCGGCTCAAAACAAGTGAGCAACTCGGAGCAATTTGAAGACGTCTGAGCGGCAGCAGCCAATTGGAGACGCAATATTCTTCCGTGATACCCAGCGCCGGTGATGATGACAACTGAAGTCTTGGTTCTGGTTTGAAATTGATAGTTTTTGGAAATAAACTGTCTCAGAAAGATGAGTTAGTATTCTCAATGCCATTTAAATGTACAGAAACATGTTTATAGTGCGTAACTGTGTGTCTAAATAGTGCAAAAAAAATAAAATTTAATGATGATGATGGCAAATCGCAGCAATTGGTTGCTGCGTGTGAACGCGGGCAGCCCGCGTTGCTGGTGTTGTGATGTCAAGTTGTTGGGAGGCCCGTCTCAGACGGGGCAATTTTTCCAGCAATTTTGGGGTTGCTGGCGGGTTGCTCCCTAGCTTTCTCTCAATCGGCAAGAATTGCTGAGATCGGGTCCGACTCAAAACAGATGAGCAACTCGGACAACTCGGAGACGTTGGAAGAGGCAGCAGCCAGTCAGGGACGCAATATTTTCACGTGACACCCCTGTGACGGTGATGATGACAACTCAAGACTTGGTTCTGGTTTGAAATGGGTCTTTTTGGGAATAAACAGTTTCAGAAAGGTGAGCTAGTACTCTCAATGCCACGGACAACTCAGAGACGTTGGAAGCGGCAGCAGCCAGTCAGGGACGCAATATTTTCACGTGACACCCCTGTGACGGTGATGATGACAACTCAAGACTTGGTTCTGGTTTGAAATGGGTCGTTTTTGGGAATAAACAGTTTCAGAAAGATGAGCTAGTACTCTCAATGCTATTTAAATATATAAAAACATGTTTATAGCGCATAACTGTGCATCTAAATAGTGCAAGAAAAATAAAATTTAATGATGATAATGGCAGGTCGTAGCAATTCCGTTGCTGCATGTGAACGCGAGTGGTTTGTGTTGTTGGTGTTACGACATCAAGCTGCTGGGTGCAATTGCCCCGCCTGAAGCGGGCCTCAGAGAGGCTTAACCAGGAAAAAAAAATGACCGCATCTCCACGTGGTGAATATTGTTGATTGGAGCGAAGCTCGGGTGGTGCTGATGATACTGATTTTGGTCATAGGTATTGCTGCTTGCTGTCGGCGTTGACGCTTTGCCGCCGCTTCACAAGCTCTCAACTCCGGTTCCGCTTGGCGTTTTTGACGCTGTGCAGCAGCTTCTCGCGCCCTGGTCTCCGGAGCAGCTTGCTGTCTACGTAGACGCTGAGGCGCTGCATGCCGAGCTTTTCGGTCCTTTTCATTCATGGCAGTAGGAGAATGTGTGGTTTTCTTCTTTTTCTTTTTTTAAGCAGACAGATGGGGTGGCATCTCAGAACCCCCTACTCTTTTTTTTCTTCTTTTTCTTTTTTCATAATTTTTTTTCCTTTTTTTTTCCACTTTTTTTTTTGCCTTACACGAGCACGTGAGCATGTGCTCACGTGCTCGTGAGCACGTGTTCTCACGAGCAGAAGCACGAGCACCCGACGCCGACCTACGGCGGACGGCGGACGGACATACGGACATGGTGCGAAGCCCCTAAGGAGCTTCGCACCTAAAACTTCCCTAAGGTGACTCTCTAGGGAGATAACCTCCCTAAGGACACTCATTATGGAGAAAACCTCCCTAGGATGGCTCCCTAGGGAATTGTGGCTGCTAGCTGCTAAGGGGGCTGTATTCTAGACACAGTGCCTAAAAATCTCGGAACTGCCAGATGAAGATGACTGATTGACTTTGGGTACCCAAGGTTCCCAGTAGCTCTGTTGAACCTCACCTCCCAGCCCAGGCCCGAGACAAACTCCTCAAAGGCACGGCTGCCGCAGCTATTCATGAAGATGGAGTTCTTGTCCTCCTGACCTTCGGCAACGTATATCACCGCTATCTTGTGCGTTTCCCGGCTGAAAAAACAAAAACAAAAAAACATTGATTAGAATATTGAGCAAGAAAGCCATTACTGTGCAAGTGCATGCCTCTAGAAAGTAACCAGCAACCGAAACTGCGAAGAAAATATTGTAGTCAAAGCAACTAT
This sequence comes from Ixodes persulcatus, assembly GCA_013358835.2. Taxonomy (NCBI): domain Eukaryota; kingdom Metazoa; phylum Arthropoda; class Arachnida; order Ixodida; family Ixodidae; genus Ixodes; species Ixodes persulcatus. Next base: position 117,958 of record JABSTQ010010181.1, on the reverse strand, counting down.
AATATGACGGCCCATGTGGGAAAACAAATGGCTGTGCACCAAAATTATGGAGCATAACACTGAAACTCAAAACAACAGTTTGTAAAATAAGCCGACATTCCTCAAGCTGAACTAATAAAGGACATGTGAAGAAGCAAAGATATTCTAAATACTTTGATCACTAAATGTATTCTTCATGTTATTAACTGTGATGGTCAATGAGTGAGAAGCAAGGGTTCAGCATAATTTCTTTGTTTATCAAGAAAAACTCTGAAGCGTAGCAAATGAAATTGGCGAACATACCACATCTGATTGTCGAGGTTCCTCAACTCCCGAAGCAGCTTTTCATTCTTCTTCACCAGGTCAAACTTTGGCCTGAACGACAAAAAAGATCTCGGTCATGACACTGATTATGACTAAGGTTCAACATTTTCGTTTTATTTACTTTTTGAATTTTTAATTCTGCATACTTTTTTTGTTTTTATTTTGAACGCACATTTTCGGTTTTTATCGGTGAAATCATATACAACAAAACACGTTTTTTCTTGTTTTTTTTCGGCGAATATGTAATTTGGTTTTAGCATTGCTGTTAACATAAAACGACGTAAAATGACAGAAAGAAAAATGGCAAAATGGCATTAATAAATCAAACTGGAACAGGAATTAAGAAACAAGCACACACAGGTACAAGCGAGAGAAATATTGGTCCACACAGCAACTATACATTTCACTTCCCATCAACTCACGATTACTTAATCTGATTGCGATACACACACGTCTATTTGCCCAGGTTTCTGTACGCCAACCAATCAAATGTGATGGCCAAACCACAACCGGTATTACGTTTTCAAGCACAGCGCACTGCAGATATTCACACAGCTTTGGCGCCTCTTTCTTATCTTTTATTTTGTGGGATTTTCTTTTTAAATTACAACAAAAAACTTGGGAGAAGGTGTTAAAAAAAATGATTAAAGACTTTCCCGGGTGCCCTCTGCAGTACAGTGCTCACAAAGTATGTAAAACAAACAACCCATACCCTAACTCCAGCACTTGGGGACCACACAGAACCCCACCACAAAAAGAAGAGATATTGACCAAAATACAATAGGAACAACGACCCCTTGAAGTCCTCGTAGAATGTTGAACACTCTTACAGCTTAACAAAGGGAGTTAACCACCTCTGAAAGGAAGTGGACACTGGGACAATAGTAACTCAATGGCGACCAACGACCCCCTTTACCCCAGGCACCCGGCGGTTGAAGAAACTGACCTCTTCCGATTAAAAACAAATGCGGCAAAATAAATTGGGCAGACTTTTATCAGCTTTCTTCGGTTTAAAGCGAAAACAAAGAATCCTAATGATGACTGATCCCAAACAAAAAGCCAATGATGATTCAAATTTAATGTGCGAAAAGGGCCTATGAAAGAGTTATCAAGACACAACTGCATGCCTCAATTTTCGCTACAACAATGATCAAATGTCAACGAAATAACAAGTCTTGCCCCACACGACGTCAAAGGTGTAGGGTGCTTTGACATCTCACAGATTCCACAGCACTCGTCTTGAAAATGGGAATCCTCAAATCAAAATACTTGTGAGCCGTTAGGACACGAGGGGAATCTGACCAGACGGTATCACCTTTTTTCCCAGGCAAAGAAGTTGAAGTTCTCCAGGAGTAGCCTCGAATACTGAAACGGCGACAGGGGTTCCGTCGGATTGGGTGGAGTAGCCGCTCTGGCCAACATCCTGTCAAGGAGAAAAACAGTGGGGTCCGTAACCAACCTCGCATATTCATTAAAGCCACATTTTAAACCTGCATAGGATGTTTCGAATTCCTGAGAATTAGGTGAAGATACTATCACTATTTTTGGCACAATTGGGGTTAAGACATTGTGACTTTCGTCAATATCTTAATAGAGCTGCAACAACAGTGATGTGATTGGTCGGAGTCATTTTGGAGCACCTCTTGGAGCAGCGAAAACTTCACTTTGGAGAAACAAAAATAAGTTGTGAAGCATAAGCACACAGTTCAGTTTCAATTGTATTCCCACAAATATATTATGTTTGCATTCATGTGTTGGCCTGTTCAACTAAAAGTCAATGTCTACTTTACCTTCCCGCTTCCGTGCAACCTTCTGTTAGCATCACTTGCACGACAGGTTTGATTCCCTCAAACACAAAACTACCATAAAATCCCGTAAAGGTGCCCACCCAAAATGAAGAGATAAATGGCGAAAACCATGGGGCAGGCTATCTTTGGGAATACTATGGCAAAACTTCATAAAAAGAAAAGTGATAAAACATTGGGTAATCTGCTACAAACCATGTGAAATGGGAACTGATACCGCCGATTGCAGACACGGCAACATGATAAACACGCGGGAATTTGCTACGAACTCCTGTCTCAAGGTGAAAGATATTGTGGATTACGGACGCAGCAAATTCGCTTTACGCGAAGCGAAGGACACGCGGGCACCTGCCGCGAGCTCGCATGTCATGGGAACCGATACCGCAGATTGCGGACGCAGTAGACTCGCATTTCACGACGCAGTAAACGTGCAGGATTTGCATGTCACGGGAACCAGTGTTGCGTGCGGAAATCGCGGACGAAAATGCACGAACCCGCCACGAACTTCCTGGTCGCGCGTACCAGTACTGCAGATCGCGCGACTAATGCGATTCCCGTCAGACGTTGCATAATGTCCGATGGGAATAAGGCGGGTGGGGAGATGTTTCGGAATTATTTATGTTAGTATAAGTATTTAGTAGGGTTGTGCGAATATTCGAAATTTCGAATAGTAGTTTTGAATAATACACTATTCGATATTCGCTTCGAGAAGAACTGCACTATTCGCGTTTTTCGAAGTCTTGATTGCAGCGGGCTAGCTCCGTTGAGTGTGCTTCTTACCGAGCACCAGTGCACTGCGGAGAAGCAATACCCGCGGAAGCGAGCTCCGCAGGTGTTGCTTCTCTGCATTAGATCGGTGCTCGGTAAGAAGCGCACTCAACGAGGTAACCCGCCGCGATAAACACATGAAAAAGCGTGCTTGGAAGAAAAGTGTACATTCAAAGTGGCATGGTGCACGCATGCCGGCTGTATTTTAAAGTAAATGGATTATCTGTGAATGTGTATATCGACATTGTAGTAAAAGTTTCAAAAATAAACTGACTGTTATGCAAGAGTATACTATGTTAGGCAGGATGCCCTTACAACCTGCGTTCAGCATGCGCGATTCATTCTTTTTTCACTCGAGATTAAAGAAAGAATATTTTATATAGCAAGATTTGTAAATTCCCTCAATTGGGTGTAGTTGGCCATCTGTATAGGATTCATTTTATGTCAAATCCGTCGTTTACTTGCCATCCCAAGACATCAGACCTTCTTAGGTCACAGTTCATAAATATAGATAAACTTGGCTTATAAATGAACAAGTAGAACAACCTTCACAAGTTTAGCTGAGATTTTGTTTAAGCATTATGCTATGTTAAGATGGCAATTGGGGCCAGTTGGTTCATGATCGAAGCTATGCTATGGTTATGCTATGGTAGTGAAAGGTGTGGAAAAACTATTCGATATTCGAATCGAAAATATTCGGCCAAAACCACTATTCGCTTCGAATTCGCTTCGAACTCAAAATCCACTATTCACACAAGACTGGTATTTAGCCAAGAAAAAGGGATGGGTGATCTCTCGGGGGAGGGCGCCCTTACGGGATTTCGCTGGAGCTGTTTAGTTGGGTGTGGAAGTACCGAGCACGGCCACAAGATGCTGAGCGATGAAGGACGTGGTATGAACTGCTGTGAATTGCCCTTTTAGGTAAGAGATCAAAGGTACGAGATCTTTTAGGTACGAGATCAAAATACCAAATATAGCCTCCGACAGGGAGAGAACGGCAGGGCGCGAACAAACAAAAATCTGCGTGTGAATAATAAATATGCTTTCTTAAAATCAATCCAGCCGAACTGGTTAAGGTTATTCTCAAGCTTTCATCTACTTCCCTGGCTAATTTACAATTAATTTACTCTATTGACTGCGCCATCTGAAAGCCCGGCCTCCGGCGCGCTCGAGATGCACGAGGCGTCAAAGTGTCGTTAAAGGTAGGAAGCTCCCGCTAGAGGCGGAACAACTGAAGCTCCTCCTTGCTGCTACCACCTCGTCAGGGACTATACTATATTCCACTGAAATAATGTTAGAATATGATAACTTTGATCACCCAAATTGTTATTTTGTTCAAGTTCCGACTGACTGTAAGGAAACTGCAGTTCTTAATTCCGATTAAAAAATAAATAAACAAAGCTTTTGACATTTGATTATGAACGTACCTAAATGATGTCTTCTACGTAGAACTTTGTGATAACAAAAATCTGCGTGTGAATAATAAATATGCTTTCTTAAAATCAATCCAGCCGAACTGGTTAAGGTTATTCTCAAGCTTTCATCTACTTCTCTGGCTAATTTACGTTTAATTTACTTTATTGACTGCGCCATCAAGCAAGGGAAACCGATATAAAGGTAATAACTAAAGAACAGAGTTGACATAAAACATAAATCTATAGAGCGGATCATAAAAAATATGGCAAAACATAAATATCCTTGCTCACTTGAAAAAAAGAAATGAAAAAAGAAGAGGAAAGCAGCGTCGCTTTGTCCAAAAGATGGCCATAATAATACATCATCAAGCATGCGCTGCTCAATCGTATGCTCAACGACGAAGCCGTTCTTGGCGTCGTCCTGGAGGTCATCCTAGAGGTCGTCCTCTAGGCATTGTTCTCGACGTCGTCCTTGAGGTCGTCCTAGGCGTCGTCCTCTAGGCGTCGTCCTCTAGGCGTTGTTCTCAACGTCGTCCTTAAGGTCATCCTAGAGGTCGTCCTCGGCGTTGCCCTAGACACCGTCCTCAACGTTGTCCTAGAGGTCGTCCTAGATGCCGTGCTTGGCATCAATCTCTAGGACTTCGTCCTTGCCATCGTCCTATATGTCATCCTAAACTTTAATGTGTAGAAAAATTACTCGAAAACATTTCTCCCACGGGACTATAATGCTTTTGCCTTACTACATGTACCGTAATTACCCGATTCTAACGCGCACATTTTTTCCGGAAAAATAGGCCAAAAAATCGCATGCGCGTTAGAATCGGATACGAAACCGAAACTGTCAAAACAGCGGAAATTTCGTTCCACCCATTGCCATCACCATCTCAAGATGGCGCCGTAGCTTTTTGCCACCTTTCCTCCGTGCCGTCCGTGCTTTTAGCTGCTTTTAGCTGCTTTTAGCAGCCAGTTTTTTCCTTCTTTGTTCCTTCTGCGTTCACGCAAGTCGTCCCACTTGCGCGCTTACTTGCGCGCAATGATCGCGTCCGTGAAAGATCGCGTTCGTGTGCTGTACGAGTGGCTGACGAGCGGCTCCCACTCGTTCACGACGAGCGGTCGGCTGAAGCGTGCGCCTCTCGAAACGCTCGCGGGATGGGCGCGCGAGGCGCGGGCCACGATCCCTTCGGCCATGGTTGAACGCTCGTTTAAGAAGTGTGGCATAGCGAACGCGCTTGACGGCACCGAGGGCGACATGTTGTGATCAGCGGAGAGCGACGAGGAGTGAGATGAGTGACTACTTCGGTAAATAAATCGCCTGTTTCTCTCGCATTCGTTGTTCTTGATCACGAACTTCCGTGCGCGTTACAATCGGAGGTGAAAGTTTTTCTGGTTTGTTGGCCTGAAAAAACGGGTGCGCGTTAGATTCGGGGGCGCGTTAGAATCGGGTAAATACGGTAAGCAGTTTTAAGTGTCCTCCTGTAATTTTTTTTTCTTCGCTTACCGACAGCTTGTGAGCATACATGGCGAAGACCACAAAAATGAGTCAACAATGTGCAAAAATTAGGATTTCTAAAAGTACAGATTCACACGAAAAACATCAGTCAGAAAACTGGGCATAAAAAATGTTAAATCTTCAAAGGCTCAGAGAATTTTTTTTTATTTCACTTTTTATTTATCAGTTTTGACCGCCTTTGCGTATCATATGAAGGTCGTAAAAGATTTGAAACTTTTAAGGTCCCATGACTTTCCGCCTTGCTGGCTCCTTGGGTCAGAAACATTAGATGCTAAAAAAAAAATACAATTATGCTCAATGGTAGTAAAACGAAATTCATCCTCAAAGCACCCGGGAAAAAAATTACAGGAGGACCCTCAAGACTGCTTACATGTAGGAAGGCGAAAGCATTATGACCCGCGGGAGAAATGTTTTCGAGTAATGTTTCTTCACGTATTAAAGTTTAGGAAGACGTATAGGATGACATCGAGGGCGACATTCTAGAGATCGATGCCAAGTATGGCATCTAGGATGACCCCTAGGACGACATCAAGGACGGCGTCTAGAACGCCGCCGAAGACAGCCTCTCGGACAACCTCAAGGACAACGTCAAGAACGGCATCTAGGATGACGTCCTAGAGGACTACGTCAAGAACGACTTCTAGGATGACTTTTAGGACGACCTTTAGGATGACCTTAAGGACGACGTCTGGGACAACATCGAGAACGACTCCTAGAGGACGACGTCTACGACGACGTTGAGAACGATGCTTAGAGGAGAACACTTAAGGAGGCTGTGGCGTATTTGCTTGGCTGCCACGTTTGCCTGCGGAAGCCGCGTAGATGTAGACACCGCTGCCGATGCCTAGGCCGTAGATGTAGACGCGGTCGCCTCACAGTCCATTGCATGAAGCACACAACGAGCACAGATGAGGTCCGAGGCACACCTTTTGCACACGGCGCTCTCGCGGTGGCATCACGCGCCCGCACTTGAGCGTGAGCGGCACGTGCTTGATGACATATTTTTATGACCATCTTTTGGGCACAACGACGCCACTTTTTCGCGTAATAAGACAGGCAAGGTCGTCCTAGAAGTCTAGGACGACCTCTAGGACTAACTCAAGGACGATGCCAAGCGCAATGTCGTACTTGAGCATACGAATGAGCGGCCATATACACTGTTTTTTCGCTCCATGGGACAAGTAAGGCTTTCGCCTTAAAACGAGCGAAAATGCCGGATTTTGGATTGTACAACGAGGAGTTTCAGAACATCAATCTCCATCCGTGTAGGGCGTCCAGCCTCGAGAAACAACAGTGTCATAATAAGTAGTGATGGACCGAATCTGCCAAACTTTAGATTCGGCCAAGTTCGGCAAATGCCAAACTTTTGAAGGAAAGTTCGGCAAAGATTCGGCAAAAATTCGGCAAATGTCTGCGCACGCGCGAGAACGCGACGGAGCCATGGATTGCAAATGGACGCCGTGCAGTCGTGCGGTTACCATAGTGCAGTGTAGTACAACAGTGGTTACGGCGCGGTGTGGAGTAGGCAACACGGTAACTGTGCGTTTGTGAGCGAGTGTGGTTCTCTTCAATATTTTCTGCCTCAAGAATAGAAGATGGACCAGTAATTTACGCAGTCCACTGCGCAAGCGACAAATGATGCGGTGCATTCTGAAACATTGTAACATTGGCCGACAATTACTTTAAAGCACTCCTCGCAATTATAACAATTCTGTTTTCGGCTCAAGAGTAGTGTGTTCCAAAACAAAATAATATATATATATATTTTTTTTTTTCAATTATTGTTATTTCGCGATTTTCATGTATCTGCATAAAACTAAACACAGGACTATAATGCTCGACGTTGCACATTTGACATTTCTAACTCTCCCTATCTTCCGAAACGTTCGTGTGTGTCCTAACACCAGAAATTGGCATTTTAAAGGTTAAAAGCGAGACGTTGGGAATACGGGACGCACACTTTCATGCAAAGCTGACGTCAAGTGACTCGAATCGAAAAACATGCATATTTACAATATTATTATTATCTCTTCTGGTGAAGGCTCAGCAACCGTTGCATTCGTTTTCGCGCACAAAACGGTGACTTCCAGAGAAAGCAAGAACGCAGCGTTATTGCCTTCATTTTAACAATGTACACACACATGCAGGCGTGCACTGATGATGCCGCAAAACCGAAACTCTCGTAGTGTGATTCGCCACGCTCGCTTCTACCCACTGATCTCTATACATGGGTTGCACTGACGTCCCATCGCATGCTTTTGACCACCATGTAGGAGGAGGAGAGGGAGGCTGCTTTTGTAAGAATTTTGATTGACGGGTTAATTTTCTATAATCTTCTGGGAGGAGAATGGCGACGCCTGTGCAAATCCGGGAGGCACAAAAGGGGATCCTGATAAGAGGGGAGCTCCTTCTAGCCCTCCTCTCTGGTGGTCATCGGAGCGATCTTTGAATGACGTCACGTGCAACCCCTGTATTGTAGTAGGCTACTAAAATAGAGATCAGTGCTTCTACCCAACCTCGTGGTCATGCCACCTCTGCAAGGAGTCACTAAAATTGTCATTAAACACACATAAACGACACCGATACAATTATCTTGTAGAATATCACCTTATTTAGTAACAACTATGTCAATATGCATTAGATGTTGCATATAAGTTGAAAGAAAAGGAACATAAAACCCTTTTTCGCCAGAAAAAAACGAAATATCAACGTTAAGTCTGGTAACAATGTATTTTTGCCGAATCTTTGCCGAATCTTTAGAAAAGTTCGGCAAAAGTTCGGCTTTGCCGAATCCCGAGATTCGGCGCCGAACTTTCGATTCGGCAAAAGTTCGGCCCATCACTAGTAGAAGCACTGATCTCTATTTTAGTAGCCTACTACAATACAGGGGTTGCACGTGACGTCATTCAAAGATCGCTCCGATGACCACCAGAGAGGAGGGCTAGAAGGAGCTCCCCTCTTATCAGGATCCCCTTTTGTGCCTCCCGGATTTGCACAGGCGTCGCCATTCTCCTCCCAGAAGATTATAGAAAATTAACCCGTCAATCAAAATTCTTACAAAAGCAGCCTCCCTCTCCTCCTCCTACATGGTGGTCAAAAGCATGCGATGGGACGTCAGTGCAACCTATGAATAGAGATCAGTGGGTAGAAGCGAGCGTGGCGAATCACACTACGAGAGTTTCGGTTTTGCGGCATCATCAGTGCACGCCTGCATGTGTGTGTACATTGTTAAAATGAAGGCAATAACGCTGCGTTCTTGCTTTCTCTGGAAGTCACCGTTTTGTGCGCGAAAACGAATGCAACGGTTGCTGAGCCTTCACCAGAAGAGATAATAATAATATTGTAAATATGCATGTTTTTCGATTCGAGTCACTTGACGTCAGCTTTGCATGAAAGTGTGCGTCCCGTATTCCCAACGTCTCGCTTTTAACCTTTAAAATGCCAATTTCTGGTGTTAGGACACACACGAACGTTTCGGAAGATAGGGAGAGTTAGAAATGTCAAATGTGCAACGTCGAGCATTATAGTCCTGTGTTTAGTTTTATGCAGATACATGAAAATCGCGAAATAACAATAAATGAAAAAAAAAAATATATATATATATATATATTATTTTGTTTTGGAACACACTACTCTTGAGCCGAAAACAGAATTGTTATAATTGCGAGGAGTGCTTTAAAGTAATTGTCGGCCAATGTTACAATGTTTCAGAATGCACCGCATCATTTGTCACTTGCGCAGTGGACTGCGTAAATTACTGGTCCATCTTCTATTCTCGAGGCAGAAAATATTGAAGAGAACCACACTCGCTCACAAACGCACAGTTACCGTGTTGCCTACTCCACACCGCGCCGTAACCGCTGGTTGTACTACACTGCACGATGGTAACCGCACGACTGCACGGCATCCACCGAATTTTTGCCGAATCTTTGCCGAACTTTCCTTCAAAAGTTTGGCATTTGCCGAACTTGGCCGAATCTGAAGTTCGGCAGATTCGGTCCATCACTAGCTTCTACCCAACCTCGTGGTCATGCCACCTCTGCAAGGAGTCACTAAAATTGTCATTAAACACACATAAAGGACATTGATACAATTATCTTGTAGAATATCACCTTATTTAGTAACAACTATGTCAATATGCATTAGATGTTGCATATAAGTTGAAAGAAAAGGAACATAAAACCCTTTTTTGCCAGAAAAAAACGAAATATCAACGTTAAGTCTGGTAACAATGTATTTTTGCCGAATCTTTGCCGAATCTTTAGAAAAGTTCGGCAAAAGTTTGGCTTTGCCGAATCCCGAGATTCGGCGCCGAACTTTCGATTCGGCAAAAGTTCGGCCCATCACTAATAATAAGGCTCTCCTCATCACTCTCGCACTCAGAACTGTCACACTCATTCTCCAAGAATTCATTACGAAAACTTTCAGAATTGCCTTCTCCGCTAAGATCACCTTCGCCGTCACTCGAATCGCTGACATATTTTCCATAAAAATTAAACAAAGAAAATGTTGTCGCACTAAACAACATGCAAATGTGCGCGCAAAATTCCGCTTGTCCATAAAAAAAAAAAGAAAAAAGAAAAGTTTTGTCATTGCGCATAAAACTGGAAAATTATAGATGTTTGCAAGCACGGCTTCAGGGCATTGCCATCTTGATCGCTTGGGGTGTGCTTGGGCACGTCATAATCCAATCACAACAGGCGTCATAATCGGGTTAAGACACGCCCAAGCACATCCCTAGCGAGCAAGATGGCAGCGCCTTGAGACCGTACGTGCAAACTTGTATTGGCAATGAGATGTTTTGGTGGCGCCACATCGCAGGCACCCTCCTGTGATGGAGCTGGTAGGATGCAAGCAGATGACGCACTATGTCAAAGCACGGAGTGGCTATGTTAGTTCGGATCTATGCCAATTAAAAACAGTTTATTTATTAAAGAAACGCATATGATGTTTTTGCGAGCGATCTTTCTAAAGAATAACCGTGCCTCAAAGTTGACCTTTAAAATAAAAAGCTTTAAAATGTTCAAAAACAAGCCTGAAGCTTCACATTACTGCTTGCGCAGCATGCGTCAGGGCCATTTGCAGCCTCTCTGATTCTTGTTTTTTTGGATCTGTGGAGACTCCTATAGTACAAGGTTTCACATTCACCAGAGTAAATAACGTCCTGTCTTCTTAGCTGTGCACGCACGCACAGTTCTGTAGCAAAGCGCCGCACACTTGTTTTAGCTACATTGACCTAGTCGATACCGACGCTTCTATTCAAGTGTGACTTGACAGTTTCTAAAGGGCAAATGCTCATCAGCAATTGACGCTCAGCTCCTCCGAAGTCCCATACGAGGCAAAGAAATTTGTTAGATCGCAACTTTTGCTCAAAAGAAAAGCAGAAATTTTTATAAATTCTTAAATTGTCGGACATAGCCTGGCTAATTCAGGTGATTGATTAATTTGTTCTATCCAATTTTTACTAAGTACCTAAATTTTGGGGGACGCTAAAGTGTCACCGACTTGCTAGATTTAGGACTTCGATCGCGAGGGAGCCTCGCACGTTTTACATCAACTGGGTGAATAAGCAGGGATTTAACTGAAACAACTCTGGAAGCCAGCCACCACTTCTTCCTGCCAGTTATTTTGAGCAAATGTTTGTTTACTGGTTTACAAAACTGAAAAAGGAATCGATTTGGAACTAATAAGAGACCAGCACTCACAGAACGCATTGGAACCAACAGGATACACGGAGTCGCTTTCACTGAAGTGTTTACGCGAGAGGTTCTCCAATTTCGCTTTCCTGTTTTTAATTTGACGAGACATTCCTTTCTCAGTTTTATCTTGTCCGAATCACAATAAAAAATACACCCTATTTGCCGTGGTAGATGTAGTGGGGTTAAAGGCCGACCTACAGAATCGTCTTTTGCCGGGCAGAAAGCCGGTTCCCAGTTTTCTTTTTTCCCCTCCTCCACGCACTCTTCTCCTCTCCTCTCCACACAGGAGCGGGTCTCCGAGTTACTCCCCGCCGGGAGGAGGAGGGTTTCCCTCCTTCTCGAATGGAAAGGAGGAATTGAGAGAGCGCTTCCTCCTTTCTTACTGCTCGTCGGTCCGTAAGCGCTGAATATTCTACCTTCATCATCCAGCTTTTTGTAGGGGTAGAGAACAGCACACCACCATCCCAGTGCTTAAGTGTTTGTTAGCACAACTACACGTGCCATGGTTTCAAGCTTGGATAACATGCCCTACTACAAGTATCACTTCACCAATAAACACAATGCGTAAAACCGGCTTGGCCGCGCGTGACCCAAACAGCGCATGAAGCGAGCTTACGAGCCGAGGGATCCAAGATCTGCGCGGTCTGCCCAGTCTGCTGTCCTACCCGTGACGTCAGAAACGATTGTGATGATAGCTAGAGAAGCGCCCCCTGTAAACCGCGTACGCCGCCAACATGCATCACCCTTACGCACCCGATGATAGATGGCACAAGTTAACATAGTTGAGGCGCATGCAACAACTGACCGCAATGAGTATACGCCTTTGTCGGGCGTCGTCCAACAGATGACCTCAAAGGGCCAAGAAGTTTTAAGGCACGCAGTTGCAACCAGTCGCAAGTGCGTGACCCGGCCTTCGGGGATCGGTCGAGTCAGCAGGGGTCACCGGCGAGGGGGTGCCACTCACTCGGGGCTGTAGGAGGCCCTGGCGATGTGGTGACCCTCCTGGGAGTGCTGGCTGAGCACCAGGTGGATGGTCTCCGCCTCCCGGATGCCCGCCAGCTCGTGCGTCGCCTTGGGCGCGGAGTTGAGCGGCTGGCACGGCGTCTGCACGCACTCCGGGCTCGTGTGCCCCACGTACTGCAGCAGCTGCAGAGACGCACGCGCGGAAAGCGCGCCGCTTAGGGCCCGAGTGGCCTCCCGACCCGGAGCTGCCGAGCGGTTATGCAGTACGGTGTCCGCCATTGATTATCCTACAGCGTCTCAAGCAAGATCGGGGGAATCGTCGATAAACCGACGAATTTACGCGCATTCTTTCAGTATGGGTGTCAATTGGACGCCATTTAGTGTTTAACTCTAGAATTTTTAATGTTTTACTTTTTTTACGATAATCATCTAAGTTTTAGTACAGTGGAGCAGACTTCTGACTCCCACTGAAGCTTTAGTACTCATTTGATCATTGTAGATATGGTTTTACTTTCAGTACAGTAGAGCAAATAATGTTCGTTGTCTCGTGCAGTTTGTGTTTTCTTTGCGTTGTTGTTGTCGTCGCCTCCTAACGACTCCCTGGCCTCGTCAAGCTGTCTTCGCAGCTTTTTTTGCCAGTGAGATCGCAGCGCTGTTTGCTGCTAGAAAAAAGAAACTTTGAAACTGCTATCGTTATCACTATCTTACAAGGACAGAGGCTGCTACCGTTGTGAGAAGTGGTCATGCACGTGTCTTGGGCCTTTTCTGTTGTATTAGAAGCGCCAATAAACACGCAGTCGGCCTAAGCTCATGCTGGCTTCTTCGAACCGAGACTACAATACTGAACATGCAAACTGTTTTTTCTCACGGCAGCGCTCAACTGGTGGCAGCTGAGCAACGGTTTCATGACGTAGTGCTCCAACGAACCTTCCCAAAGTGTTACGTCAAGGAGCCGATGTTCGGCTTCCGCCAGGATAACACGTCCATTAGAAAACGCACGATTTTCGTGTTTTCTCAAACCAGCCCTGGCACCACGAAACAATTTTGAGATAGTTTTTTCAAGGTCCATGGTGTGCAATGTGGTAAGAATGCACCTTTTAGAACGACAGAAGCTCTTACGCCGAATATACTACCGTAGTTTCTCTGGTGTATAAGTCACGATTTCCGTCGGTGCACCTCATGCAATGGTGCACCTTTTGTGCCTTTTTTTTTCTTTCTTTACGTATGGACCTTAACTGTGCAAATTTGCCGCAGGGGTTATATCTCTCATTCAGCTTGTTGAAAAGAATGTTGAAACTGGCTCCCACTTCCACATATATCGAGATCCCAATGCAAATATGCAGGTTTATCAATGCAGTTTCCACGCGCTCACCTTACAAACATATACTGTAAAATTCCGTAAGGACACCCTCCTCCAAGAGATCGCCCATCCTGTTTTTCTGGCTAAATATCTGTAACATAAAAATTCTGAAACATTTCCCCCCCCCCCCCCCCCCCCTCTTATCGGATGCCACGCGATGTCCGATGGGAATCGGATCAGCCGCACGATCTGCGGTGCCGGTACGTCTGACAAGCAACTTCATAGCGGGTTTCCCCGCTTTTGTCCGCGATATTGATTCTTGTAACACGCGAGTTGTCCCCGCGTGTATATTGCATCGTGAGATGCGATTCTGCTGCGTCCGCGATCTGAGGTATTTGTTCCCGTGACATGCGAGTTTGTAGCGGATTCCCAAGTTTTTGTCCGCAATCTGCGCGTGCAATATCAATTCCCGTAACACGGCAAATTTGCAGCGGGTTCCCGGGTGCCTTTGCGTTATTAAACTTGTATCTGTCTGCGTCCGCGATCTGCGGTATCCGTGTCCGTGGGATGCAAGTTCTCGGCGGGTTTCCGTGGGTCCTTCGCACTGTGAAACGCGGATCTGCTGCATCCGCAACCTGCGTTATCCTCTCCCGTGACATACCGTAGAATATTGCGCATCCGCCCATTCCACATTAAGCACCCATTCCCAAATTTGTAAGATCTGAGAAAATACGCACAGTAAATTTATGTGTAAAATTGATGACCGGACAAGTGCCCATCCCCCAGCTTTTCGCGATTATCTCCAAAGTTTGAGTGGGCGCTTGCCCGGTATTTTACGGTAGGAGTTCGTAGCGAAGTCCAGCGTGTTTGTTGCATCGTGAAACGCAAATCTGTTGTGTTTGCGATCCGTTGCATCAGTTCCCGCGTCGCGTGGTTTGTAGTGGGTGCCCGGGTGTTTTATCACTAATTTTGATAAATGTTTTGCTGTGGCATTTCCCAAAGATAGCCCACCCCATATTTTTTCACCATCTATCTCTACATTTCGGGTGGGCGTTCTTACGAAATTTTACGGTAGGTGCGACTCACATACAGACTTCTTTGTAAAAACACTTCTTTATAAGGATTTGTGCAACAGCGCAACTTATAAAGACCGAAAAATAAGGTACTGTCTACGGCACAATCTTGAAAATGAGAGGCGACAGTTTTTCGATTCGATGCGTCCCCCAAAAGCTCGAGACCTTTTCGTAATGCCACAGATCAAGAACAGTTTCACGGTCTCTTTAAGCCGCTGTCACACTGGCAATAAATCATAAAAAGACAGTCCACAGATAACGTCCGAGGCGCGTTTCTTCCTCGTACAACAGTCCCGTCCCGGTCCCACTAACGGTCTGCAGATTTGTTCGAAGCACACTTGTGTGAAGTAAACGTGCTGCACATCCGCAGGTAATTCTGCCCTCGTGCCTGCAGCAAGCACTGCATTTTTGCACAATAAAACGGGCAGTATGAATCCGACTTCGAAGGAAAAGAAAAAACTCTTCGTTGCTCTCACGTCGTCCAAGTTGTCGTAGTTCTCTTGCGTGTTGTCCAGCAGCGGAAGCAGGTTGGGGGGCCTATGCAGGGGACTTCTTCTACCCGAAGAGTCTCCGCCCTGACGCTGAAGCTGTTGCTGCTGCTGCTGTTCCTGCAGCTCGGGGTTGCGCTGCCGCTGCGTCGTGTAGTGCAGGCACGGGTCCGGCACTGGACCTGCCGCACGCGAAACGAGCTCGTTGGTGGACCGGTATGGCCCCAATTGCGAAAAAGCGGCCCGTCTATCTGCACGTGCCCGAATTTTGTTTTACATGAATTTCAGGACGGACCCGGGGGGTTGTCACCGAATATTGCTTTTCAACTCCATGGCTTGACCCGGTCCGTTGTTGTCAAATGGTTACCATATATGTGTCGGAATCAAGTATTGTGACCGGTTACATGTTGACATACGTTTAAGATGCACACAGACAACAAAGAAAATGTAAACGGACCGAATGAATGAATGAAAGGTCAATTCGCCGAACTGTGCAAACCGATTTCCCGACCATGCCAAAAAAATGGGGTCAGGTGGTGGCGCATACTTGTAAAACTCAAACGTTCACTACAATCTACACAAAAAAAGTGATACAAATTGTTTGTTTCATGTCGGTAAAAACTGATGTACGTGGAATTAAAAGAAAGAAAAAGCGCCCAAGGGCTTCTCGATGGCACCGATTTCGGCAAAATGATACCAGCAAGCTCATTTCCTTTCCCACCATCTCATAGTTTTGTCGAAATAAACTTATATGCTTTGTCAAAATGAACGTAATGCTTCCATCACAGTTTTTGTCAAAGTGAATTAAAATGCTTCGGCAGTTCACGACACCCTTACTGATTCCCGAGAAGTAAAGCTAGTGAACACCCGTTCAAGAAAAGCACGACCACCTTCAACTCGCAACCCAACTAACCCCACGGGCCGTGCTGGTAAATATTCGAAATATGCCCCCCTTGTCACATTACACCTTCACAGAAAACTCCAACGAACACGACGGACAACTTCAATGTGTCGACATTAGGTTAGAACAACTTGCCCCACAGACTAAGAAACGAGGCCGAGCCTGAAATTGAGGGCCACTGACCGGGCGGGTAGGAACCGGCGCGGCACCCGTGAGGCCCGTACAGTGTGAGGCAGTCCCAGGCAAACTTGCCACTCAGGTCGCGAACGATGGCTCGCACCTGCGACTTGCCCGTCGTCAGCCCCACGCTCGCCGCCCCTCCGGGAGTCTCCTGAGGGGTCGACGTAACGGCACGATAGTGAGAACATTCCAAATTTATAACGGTAGTTTCGAACAACACGCTATTGAATATTTGCCTCGAAATATGAAATAAACGTTAATATTTCTAGTTACAAACATATTATTTCAATTAGTAGTTCCTAATAATATGCTTTTAGGTACATATTCGCTTCAGGATGAACCATAATATTCCTACTTTTAATATAATAGGTAGGGTTATGAGTATATTAAAAGTTTCTAATAGTAGTTTTGAATAATACTGCCGCATGAATAATTGAGAAGAAAGGCTTCTCCGTTTATTCGCTATTCGACATTCGCTCCGGGGTAAACTGTAATATTCATACTTTTAACATAATAGGCAGGGTTATGATAATGTTCAAGTTTTCGAATAGTACCGCAGAATACCTAAGTCTATTCCACAGGGTCTTTGTTTTTTAGCTTAAGAGATTTGTTTAGAAAATAGCTGTGAACTCTTTACTTACGCGGTTGGTGCAGGTGAGTTATACGGCCAGGGGGGCATAGTACAGGGGGCTAATCGTAACGATCAGTCAGCTAATTAAGTGAAACTTGTTAATTAACTTTTTAATTAGGGAAAATAGACATATGGTTCCAATTAGAAACCTTGTTTTTGTTTTGATTTCGTTCATAGTTTTTTAAAATAGTGGCCAACTCACAGCCACGGCAAGTTGGTTAGCCTTGTCAAGCACACTTCTCACCCAGCACCCGTGTGCTGCGGAGAAGTGATAAGCGCATGGCGGACGCCGCAATCCTGTGAATCTCGCTTCACCACGGCGCACACACCTTCAGATCAGGACGGTGCACTCGCCAAGCGTGGTTTATTTACAAAAAAAAAAGATCTGCAAGTGATGGATGTTGATATCAACCTTGCGGTGAAAACTGTAAAACTAGGGTTATTACGCAAGGACATTTGTTGGCCAGCAACGTCCCAACAAGTTACACGCATCATGGGTTGGGCTTGTTCTTTTTTTTTTTTTTTTCTCTTCATGTTTGAGATAGAAGAAAGGACACCTGGGTATAGCAAGAGGACTATAAACCCCCTCGATACAGACAAAAATGAAGACTACCATTACTGCATCTAGTGTCGTGGGTCTAGTACCTTTGTCTATTGGGTTACTCTGGCAGCTAGAGCGGTTTTAAGGCTTGTTCACACTTACTGATTACCAGCTGAACGTTAGGAAAAGCGACGGAGAGAGAAAGATACACACTGCTGGTGTATCTTTCTCTCTCGTCGCTTTTCCTAACGTTCAGCTGGTAATCAGTAAGCATGGATAACCAACCGGCTCAGCTACAGGCCATTACTACTTGTTCACACATTTGCATTCGGGTGGGCTCGAGAGTGTCACGTCGATTTGCAACCTCTAAAGTGGAGAAAACAGACTGGCACCATCTATCAGGAAACCCTGAAGCACTTCCAATCCGTTTATAACTAGACTGAAGGTTTCGCAGCGTTTGCGAGATCAAATCAATGCACCATCTACGAAGTTTTACACCAAAGGTTATGCAGTATTTGCGAGATCAAATCCATGCACGACCCACGAGAAATAGTCACTTATAACATGGTCAGAATTATTTTGAGCCCACGGTAAAAACATAATACACAAAAAATAATGAAAAAAAAAAAAAAGAGCAGTTCCGCGTGAATCACAGCACATTCGGAACGATAGCCGAGACACGTCGCGGCAAAGTTGTTCGGGCATCGGCGTCACGTTTACATGCCATGGGATCTTGATGGCGAAGTCTCTTGATGCAGTCATTGTCGGTGGCAACCAGGCCTGCCCGTTGCGATATGCCGCGAGACGCGAGCTGATTGGCGCTGCATGGTTGACGACATTTGGGGGGGGGGGGGGGGAGAGAGAAGGGGGATGGTGCAGGTCTGGTCTTTTAGGTGGAATCGGGTCAGGTGGCATGATACGACGTCACAGGTGGCATGATGCAACACGAGTGGCATGATGCGACGATAGATGGAGGGATGGATGGATGCGGCTGAACCTGTTTAATCGGGCGGCGGCTTACACCACCTAGCCGAATTTTTTAATTTCAACAATTAGTTCCGATTAAATTTGGAATTGATTAGGAATGACAAAGAGTTTTCTATCGCGACGTCGCGGCAACTGTGGCCTTCTAGCACGCACCACACGAGACTCTCGTACGCGTCGTGCTTATTAAAGGGACACTAACACTTCACAAAAAATTTTTCATTTTTTCGAGGCAATTTAATATGGTGTCAGAAGACTGCCCAATCTATATTTTGCTACGGCATCACATATATTTTTAATGAAGTAAAAAAACGCAACTGTTCAAAACCAAAACCGTAACTGAACTGGGGAGGAAGAAGAAATGTAGAGGAGGAGAGAGCTGGCCGGAAGTCATGTAGCTCCACCAAACGGAGTTTTCTTTTTTGTTTTTTTCCCTTAGTTTTTCTGGTTGTGCGAAGCACACAAAAAATGAACATGTCGCATGTCGCACAAAAAAACGCAAAAGTCAAGCCCTTCATGCTTGACATTTTCACGTTTTTCAAGCTCTTCCCAATTCGTGTAGTAAGACGAGTGCTGTCTCCAGCTAGGAAAAGGGGCGACGACTTGGCGACGTCTCTGTGCGAATCAGCTTGGTGGTCGTACAAAATAAATCCTAATTGGTTTGATCGGCAACCATTCCTCTTTCAAAACTAGACAGACTCACCGGTAACGAGAACAAGAGTTCTGAAGTAGAGGTCCCACGCCCGTCGTATGCCGCCATCGCTTAGGCCGCTTCGTTCAGCCGTCCGGCCCGCGACTCCCACGATATAACGCTCTGTTGAGTATTACGCAGAAAATGCACAGAGTGCTTCCGGTTCTCTGCGCAACTTTCTTTTTTTTTTCCATCAACGTATTTGGAGCTTTTTAGAAGCCACAAAAAATGGATACCATATATTTTTCTATTTTTAATACTGAGCATGTGCCTTCAATGACCCACGGCTTCAATTATATTTAGGTGTGTGTTTCTAAACCATAAAGAACGGCACGTGACCACAAAGAAGGGAGTGAGCGCACTCGAACTGGCCTGTTCTCGATCGGCGGTTTTCAGGCGGAAAGAAAACGAATTTCGGGCCGCAAATTGTGTTCTGGGTAGTTGGGCTCTCATATGTCATGTACACATAAAAACCTTGGCGAGCATAAATGCCCTGTCAGTGTCCCTCTAATGCCGACAAGAAGCACATTCTCGAAGCCGTGGCTTAGCTCTGTGGTAATGCACCCGCTTCACACGCGGCGGACCCAGAATCGAATTCTGCGAACACCGTGGCAGCGGGCAATCTTTTTCGAGCATTTGACGACATCGATGACGGACGCCCTACTACGACAACAACAACCACCGCAACAACTACGACGACGACGGACGTCATTCCCAGTGGCGGGAAGAGCCCGTAGCGGCCATCGCCGTGCTCTCCCGTCGTCAGTGGTTAAAGGAAGCGCAATGCAGTCGAGCACACTCAAACACAAACGTTCGAACCAGCCTCGAAGGATCTTTCTCTGCCTTTCTCATCTCGTCAATGACTATAGAGAGTGAAAGAGGGTATGTGGCAGAAGAGAGGAGGAAGAGGCTCGCCTGGGCGGGGATCTCGACGAGGGAGATGATGGCGGCGTTGTTGAGGACGAAGAGCTGGATGTTGGGGGCCGAGAAGACCTCCTTGGAGAGTTCGCTGTCCCGCAGGGCGGGCACGTCATCCTGCTCGCCCACAAGGCTCGTTAGCTGGGCCGCCCCAAGCCCCATCGGAAAGTGGCCCAGCTGGTGCAGGAGGTGGCTCAGGATCTGAAAGACCAGACAAGGAACCGTGGTCCGGGGCCTGCCACGAAATACCGAGCGCGAGCCCACATTGCAGTAAGCGCCCACTCCTATTTTTGAAACATTTCAAATATAACTACCGTAAAATATCAAGCAAGCGCCCACTCAAACTTCGGTGATAATCGCAAAAAAATTGGGGATGGGCGCTTGTCCGGTTATCAATTTTACATCTAAATATACTGTGCATATTTTCTCAGATCTTACAAATTTGGTAATGGGTGCTTAATGTGAAATGGGCGGATGCGCGGTATTCTACGGTAGGGTTCCGGGTTAAAAATCTGAAAAACACTCGCCGGTACAGTTTTCGTCAATTTGGATTTATCCGAAAAACACCAAATTTCAATGTCACGACTGCAAAAAAAAAAAAAAAAAGTATTCTACAAGTATGTTTGGTCACAGCAGAGGGTCAGTGGTCCTGGGGAGAGGCCCCATTTTGCCAAAATGCCTCGTTTTTCCCCCTCATTATCATCTCCTCATGTTTGAGTGGACATGCGCTAGGCATCTTTCATTCTTTTTATTGTCCTTCTTATATATTCGAATATATTTTATTTATTTAAATACTATTCATTTCATTGCATTCTTTATTTATTCATTTGTACTTATAATTTTGTTTCATCATTTTCATTCAAAACGTCCCCCACTCGCCGGCATGCTTGCATTCCAGTGAAATCCTTTACTCTTCAAGAGCAGCCGTGCTAGTGGCTCAGCGGCAGTAGCATCCGACTGTTACCGCACCAACCCAGGTTCGAGCCCCGCTGAAACTCTAACTTTATATATTAACTTTATATGCAACGTTAACGTCTCACTCCTAGTGTGTCACTCGTTCGTGGCGGTTTTCTCGTAGAAAATGACTTGGAGTTCCATGCCCCTTCAATGAGAGACGAAACATAACCCACCATCCTGGCAGCCAGCTTGACACTGCCGCTCCTTCGCAGGTCGCTCTGGAGCACGGCGGGTGGCACGAAACTGGCAATGGAGCGGGCGATCTTGCCCCCTCCCGACCCGGGGTTGCTCCCGGCCGGGTTGGACGATCGGGTCCTCGGCTGAATCTCGGCCGGCTGGGGGTCCGTGTCGGCGGCCTTGGTGCCGGGGCACAGCGTCACCAGTAGCGACGCCACGTCCGGCTGGACGGACGGTGCTCTGCCCGTCAGCACGTGCTCCAGGACCTGGGAGAAAGAAAGGAATAGAGAGTCGGTAGATTCGGTCGAGAAAAACATAATCGGGAAAGTTCCCGTGCAAAAGACGTCATTGCCACGTCGGACGGAACTAGAGACCCCAATCGACGCATCTAAACGTTCCAAAAATTTGGCATGTCGATTTCGAATATCTGTGTATTCGACTTTTGAATCCGACATTTTCAAATGCTCCAAACTTTGGCACGTCAAGTCGAATACCCGTGTATTTTATTTAAACTTTCAAATATGACACATACAAGCTAAGACTTCAAAACATCAATTTTAACATCTGTGCATTCGATTCAACCTTCGAATCCAACACGTCCAAACGTTCCAAACTAAGGAACACCAATTCTAATGTCTGTGTATTCCATTCAACTTTAAATCTGACACATCCAAACATTAAAAAAGTTACACGAGTAAACTTAAAACTGCTTACGTGTAGGAAGGCGAAAGCATTATAGTCCTGCGAGAGAAATGTTTTCGAGTATTGTTTCTACATGTATGAAAGTTTAGGACGGTGTATAGGACGACGTCGAGGACGACTTCCTAGAGATCAACGCCAAGCACAGCGTCTAGGACGATCTCTAGAACGATGTCAAGGATGGCATCTAAGACGATTTCTTGGACAATCTCAAGTATGACGTAGAGAACGACTTCTAGAACGATTTCAAGGACGACGTCGAGAACGACGCCTAGAGGACAACGTATAAAACGACCTCTAGGACAACGTCAAGAGTGAAGTCTAGGACAACTTTTATGATGACCTCTAGGACGACGTCAAGGACTTCTAGATGACCTCTAGGACGATCCATAAAATGACGTTTAGGACGACGTCGAGAGTGATGCCTAGAGGATGACGTCTAAAACGACGTTGAGAACAACGCTTAGAGGTGGACACTTAGGGGGGCTGTGGCATATTTGTATGGGCGGCCATGTTTGCCTGCGGAAGCCACCGTAGGTGTAGACGCCGATGTCGAGGCGGTAGATGTAGATGCGGTCACCTCACAGTCTATCGGACGAAGCACACATCGAGCACAGATGAAGTCCGAAGCGCACCTTTTGCACACAGCGCTCCTACGGTGACATCACGCTGATGACGTATGATCAAGCTTGATGACATCACGCTGATGACGCTTGATAATGTATTTTTATGGACATATTTTGGTCAATGCTGACGGACGCCGCTCGTTTTTCACATACTGTGACAAGTGAGGTCGTCCTAGAGGTCTACGATGACTTCCAGGACGACCGCAAGGACGAAGGTCGTCCTTGAGCATACGATTGAGTGGCGCGTGCCGCTTAATCGCATTTTTATGGCCATTTACTCTCATTTGTCGCTCAATGAGACAAGTAAGGCTTTCGTCTTAAAACTTCAAAACAAATTCGAATATCTGTGTATTCAATTCAACTTGCGAATCCGATACATCCAAAGAATTGCAAATTCCGACACTTCGATTAGATTATCTGTGCATTCGACTTGAGTTTCTAACTGAATAGTAGAGTCGGAAAAAGTGTCCTTCGTGCTCCTGGCTAAATGACTAGCTCAACTGTGGTTACAATTTAGGCACAATTTGTTGATGGCACTCTACATAAAAATATGTACTCCCAATAAAAGACAAAAAATTGTGTAGTGTAAAATTCATTTTTTTTACGTTAGCAGGTTCACAATTCGTAGCCCTTGAGCACTTCTGCAAGAAAGGCCACTCACTATAAAGAGTGACTAAGAAAAGTAAGACTTGTGTAGAAATGCAGCACAACTCAGTGGGAAAGGGCAAAGACCAGTCCGAGAGATTCGCAATCACTCACATTGAGGGTGCAGAGCAGTGGAGATGTTCCGTCTGGCTTTGTCCTCGTCAGGACGGGGAGAGCCATGTTCATACACCAGTCCGCCAGACAAAAGAGCAGCGACAACACCAACTGCAACAAGGGCCGTGGAAGACGACGGTGTGAACTTTGTCCATTACCGACATTGTTCTGGATCAATCAATCGTTCATTGCACCCCATAGGTCTCAAAAAAGAGGAAGATATACAGGGAGCAAGTGCAGCATTCGAAGTACTGCTCTTCCTCTACACAGTGCTAACCACTACTGACACCGTGCTTGTTTTTGTGCACCCTGCAATGGAAGTAGGTAATAAAAGGAGCCTACTGTTCCAAGCAGCATTATGCTTGTACTGATTCAATTACAATGTCGAGAATTTTTTTTATGTTAATAAATAACTCGGGAAGTATATGCCACTTAATGTAATTGCAAAATTCTGAAAAATGTAATGCAAATTGGCAGTGCATAAAGGCAACATTAAATTTTGCAAAAATAAACATCTATATTACTGCAAGCAATTTTTGTGAAATTTGAAATATCTGTCTGATTCCAATAAAATAAGGATTTTCTGTGTATACAGTATTGTTCTATTTATTATAATTCGCGCAATACAGGATTAGCAGAAATTTCTGGACTGCCCCTGATGCGCTGTGACACCGAGGAAACATTTTCAGGGGAGCCACTCTCTATACTCTGTTTCGCATTAAGTCCGAACACAGCCAACGGCACAATCCAACGAAATCCAATCAAGCATCTTCAAAAGTGTATCGTCATGGCACTCGTCTCTGTAACATCGCCATCACCGGCCAAACCGATTACTCGCAGTGAATGCACAGTGAATAGCAAACACACAAGGAAGACGAGCGAGATGAGGATGCACCTTTGGCGCTGCTTGATCGGCTCCATCGGAGTACAGAAACAATGTGTAGAGTGTCTAATCGTGATCGTCTTTCACCTTTTTGCTTTCTTCCCTGACGTCGGCGCTGCTGGCCGGGAGGAGGGAGTGGAGGGTCGCGGCGATCACCTGGAAACCGGACAAGCCGCCGTCATCGAAGTCATCCCTTCTCACGAAACAAATCCGACTCGAGAACGCAGCCACAGACTTCCGAGAGTGTGCCCACCTCGATGACGATTCCCGGCACCTGGGCCATGTGTTCCGTGAGGTAGGCGGCGTGGTCGCACAGCAGCCGCAGGTTGTCGCCGGCAACTTGCGCGATTACCGGGTTGTAATGCTGCGTGACAGGCGCACGCGTCATCGTTCGCCCCTCGTCCCCCCCGGCTCGCAACTGTGCGAGAGGTCGGAACTCCAACCGCTGACACATCGACCCAATGTCAGGATGTCGAGCGTCGAGAATGAGTCAACATTTCTACGAACATTGTTTGGCACGCCAAATGTAAGAATGTTATGCATTTGAGGATTTCAATGTGGAAGATCGTCGCAGCGTGGGCATGCATCTGTGTGGTCGCGTATTGCACGACGCATCTTTAGTGACCAAAGACGAGCATAGTTCACCCGATAATGTAGCCTTTGTTCGCAGTTCTGAGAAAATGAAGTCAGGTAGCAGCCCCATAAAGTGCTTTGTTTCACATTAAAGTGGCAGCAGAGCTTAGATTGCTAAGATGTGATTGCAATACATCAAGGGGCTAAGACCCTTCTACAACACAGAAAGGGCATCACTGCGACAGTCTTAACATTCTGGATTTCGCGATGCTACCTTCAGTGACGCTAAGTCGAAACATGCAGCATACAAAATTAAAAATGTCCTAGGCCTATGGTAGGATTATGTCCTGGTACTAAATACGAGTTTGAAGATACGTCCGTTACCCTGATGGAAATGAGAAGGACTCCAATCGCTTCCCGGGTCCTTGGATGGTTGGTCTGGTGAGACAATTCCTCGTAAGCAAAGATCGCCAAGGCACACAGGGCATTGCACCTGCAAGGCAAAGAAGCAATCAGTTTGAGAACAAAGTAAAAGAACGCTCCCCATTCTTTCTTGTGTAGCTCGTTAAAAATAAGAAGTCGTGCGGAACACTAATCTGTATTCAGGTCTTACAGTGATACGCAGTGCTCGTCAAACTTAACGCCGCCACTCGCTTAACTAAATATTGAATGCCAGCTACTCAAAGCTAAAGTGGTCACTACAGCAGCTTGAATGTCTTCCCGGGTTGGGTTGTTATCAAGGTGTCAAAACCGTTACATAGCTGGACCAGTAGGAGCAGGAATTTAAACTATGAAGACACTATGCCTTGAGCCAGTAGGAGATGATAGTTTGCACGTCTCAATCATCTCCTGATAAAGTATGCAGTACAGACTGACAAGCTGCGTTGACCAGGCAATGCACGGGTAAACTAGAAAATGTTCATTTGTTTACAACGGTGGTAATATAGTAACCACATAGAGAGGCTCACTTTACAAAACTACAAAACACAAAAGTTGCACTGAATGATCCTTTACCTGGCAAGCCCATCTGGATCAGACCTGCCCGCCTTCAACAGCAGGCCTAGGATGCGTTCCTGGAAAACAAAGGCTCGTCTGATGAAAAGCAAATGAACTTATTTAACTACAAAATATTGCGCGAATGTCAGAAAATATTTGTGTCAATGCAATAGATGGGTGAAGAAAACAAAATCCTACCTCCTCAAGCTCCAAAATTTTTGTAAGACAAAAAATCTGAGGCCAGATTCATAAAAAACCTCTTACCTACGACAACTTAGCTACGAAGTTCGTAAAGTTACGATCATGGTAAGATGAGGCGAGAACGGTATTCACAAACGCATTCTTAAGTGAGAGGAGGAAAGTTACGACCTCTTTCGGAGAAACGACGACTTCCGGGGCTGTTGCTATGGCGACGGCGTCTTCGGCAACACGAACAACCAATCGGAGAGCTCGGCATAGTTCGGAGCACGTGGACTTTTAATAACAAACACAGGCTAACTACTCATTGATAGTCAGCTCTGTGTATATCCTGCCCTGTCTGTGTGTAAATTTTTAGTGTAAAAGCTGTTTCTCATAAACACAGGCGGCCATTCCACCACCGCTTGTCTGGGGTTCGTGTCCGCGCAGTGATATATCGACGCGTTGACTGCTGCGAACTCGGTCGCTACGAAGTCAACACAACTGTCATCGGTGGTAAAAGCCCCGTGCCAGTCGTTTGCAAAGCGACGTAGATAGAAACAAACCGCCGGAGCGTTTTTCGCGGCCTCGAAAATGCTGGAGCGAGCCGACGTTAAAAAAGATACGTTTGAACTACGAGAGTGTCAGGAAGGGCCACACAAATACCTGTTCACACTCGGAGCGGGCGCGAGCGTTTGATCGAAGTGCTGGATTCGCTCTGTTAGACCGCGTCTTGGTAAGCGCTTCGGGGCCGATCTTTTACGATTGCAACTCGATACTGACGTGACACTCGGCAAAAAAAGGTTGGACCGTCATCGCGTAGCTCCCACGAACTGTTATAGCTCGACAGTGACGTAGCGTCGTTTCAGAATAAAAGTGGCATACTAAAAACAAAGTGCACATACCGTGTTGCGAAGGTAATCCACACGGCGTTTATTTGAGCTCTATATCACACAAAACAAGGCGATGGAATCAATGAGAGTCCCTTTTTGACGACAGCGTTCGTCACCGCTGCCTCGGAAAACAAGGAGATCGAGATGACAAGGGGAAGAGATTGACCTCTGAAATTAAGTTCAGCGATCAAACTATTCATACGGGAAGGGTCCACAAGGCTCGCGCGGGCACATTCCATTCAGCAAGCCAGCCGGTCGTGGGCGGACGGTCTTGGCCAAGGACCGTCGGAGCAATGCTGCGCCGGAACAGGTCGGAGTGCCTGCTAGGCCTATTCTGCCGAGCCCGCTTGGTCGATGGGATCATTGCCTTTGTTGCTTTTCCCGGGTGTTTGTGGATCCAGCGTTCATGTTCGTCCTGGTCGATTTCAAGTACATTTTCCTTTTTTCTTGCTGCTTGAAGTCGGGACGCGTGAGAAGAGCACGTAGAAAAATAAAATTCCGTTGGTCGTCGCGACCAAGTAACTGAGCGACGCTGTCGGCCATGTTGATTTGATCGGAAAAAGTGCGTAAGACAGCTTCGGACCTGTCGTAGGATTCTGTCGTAACCTACGCAAAAGTTACGACAATTTCGTTTCGAGAATACGGATTTTCTCTCAAATTTGTCGTACGCACTTTTTTCGTCGTAAGTTCGCTTTGAGAATCCGGCCTCTGAACTTTTTAGCACTCTGCCCTGCAGTGCATAATTGCATCGAGGCAAAGCATAACCAGGCATTGTGGGGGACCACAGCTGCACAAAGTGGGAAAGCAGCAATATGCGAAGGGCAAAAACGTGCCTCTGCAATATGGAAAAGGACTTCAGTGCAAGGCTGGACAAACGCAAACCGGACCTCCTCGTTGTTTTCTTTTTTTTTCTTCTGTAGGCCTCATTTTTAATTTTTTTTTACCACCCGTTTAGCGTTTCATTACAACTGCATCGCTGTTATCATCCTTGATACAACGGTTCTTTATATTCTGTGTATTGAAAGCACACCATCACCATAAAAAATTCTGATAAAAGCAATGCAAATGCAAAAAACAAAAATGCCAGAGAAGAATGTTTTTTTTTTATGCTATCGCCTATGCAAGCATCGGCCATCGCATCCATACCGAGAGTGCAACACCAGAAAAGAATGGCAGTGCGAGTTGCCAGATCGTGCCAGCAGACGACGCAGGCAGTTTCCACGGCCAATGCTCGCGATTATGTTTCCAAAACCTCTGACACGCCAAAAAAAAAATATTTTTTTTTTCATGTTAGGCGGTAAAATGGTGTATTAGGACATCACTAAAAAATTGTTTCACTTTAGAGTTGCATAGTTTTTTTATAAAAATAGAAAGACGAAGCCCAATTCAAAGTGCCCGCCAGTGCCCTGTGACGTAACAATGTACCGCAAGGTGTCGGGGCGGTCAGAGGGGAGGCATCGGCCTACGTCACTAAAGTGGGTTCGCCAGAAGTCACGTGAATTCCACTCCTCGTGCTCTCCGCGACCGTGCCTAAGACTTTTTTTTTTTTTTTTTGTTATTCAGGTCTTTTTCACGAGCGATCGTAGAAAACAAAGTTTCAGTTCCACTAGCTTTTTATCGCTGCACCGTTGGTTAGTTTGCGTGCTGTAAAAGTTGAGGACGAAGAGTCAGTGGATTTACGTGATGGAGGTCAATGATGAAAGCGTTGCAATACAAGCCAGTGTATGAGTGCATGCCATCAGTCCTGATGATACAGGGCTATACTGGGCGCAAAACAAGCTATCGAGTTTTGTAAAAAAAAATTTAGAACGCTCGCAGAAATTAGGATGCTAGCACGCGCCCGATCGCATTGCTGACGGTTCAGACACCGAGGTCGTTGAATCCATCAGATACCCGCCAGGCTGAAGACGCCTGTTGTCTAGAGAATATGAACTGTTGAGTGTACCAAGTACAAGTAAACGTCGAGCATAAAATATGTGTTTTGTCTAGAACATGAGTAGAACTTGTTTACTAGGTTCACTGACTCTTCTTCTTCTACCTTTACAGCAGCATTAGGCGATGAAAAGCAACTAAAAGAAACCTTCCTGCTTGGATCACTTGCAGAGGTGTGGAGAATAACAAAAATATAAAAAAATATTACACGCAGTCGCGGTAAGCACGAGGGGTGAAACAACTCACGTGACTTCCGGCGATGCCTCCCTTCTGATTGCCCCGACATCTTGCGGTATGTACATTGTTACGTCACAGGGCACTGCGGGCACTTCGAATTGGGCTTCGTATTTCTATTTTTATAAAAAAAACTACGCAACTCTAAAGTGAAACAATTTTTTGGTGATGTCCTGATACACCATTTTAATCCCTAGCATGAAAAAAAAAATTTTGGGGGGGGGGCATGTCAGAGGTTTTTTAACAGTTGAGAATACTGTACTACGGTACCAATCGAGGACTATTTTTTTCAATTCTTTTCACATTCCTCACATTAATCTATGTACTAGAGGCCGTTGGTACCTTGACGTCCGTGAGCGAGGTCAGTGCTGGGGGTTCGGAGACCTGGCACTGGAGCACCTGCAGCTCCCGGTAGATATTCGGGAAGCAGACCAGGCTGCCGAGGAGGGTCACGGCCTCCACCCGAGGCATCTGGGTCCGGCAACAAAGAGACGGCAGGAGATTACAAACCGCAGCATTTGGGGTGAATAATAGTGGCTACTGGTGGTAAAACAACCACTGCCAGGACAAACAAAAAACTCACAAACTGCGAGCTCACATAAAATAATTAGTAGACATGCGCAAATAGTGAACTTCGAGTTTGAAGTGATTTCGAAGCGAACGGTGGTGGTTTTGGCAGAATATTTTCTAATCAATGTCGAATAGTTTCTCTTTTTGCTACTGCACCGTGCCTAAACGAGAACTCAGTCAAACTTGTGAAGGGTGCTCTTAAACTTCCACTTGTCTATTTCTAAGCTAATTTTAATCTATTTTTATCCATTGTGGCCTCAAAAAATCCAATGCCTACATCGGTATGGCAAGTAAACGACACATTTGACAAAATTGAACCTATAAAGATGCTCAGCTATACCTAATCGAGGGGATATATAATTATTCTAACTAAATGCAAGTATCCTTTCTTCTGTCACAAATAACTAACGCAGATAGTCAGGGCATCCCTGCCTAACAAGGTACTCATGCATAATAACATATTTAATTTGGAAAATTTAACTGCAATTATGATATCAACATTGCACAAAGTTTCCATTTCTTTTTCAATACACCAGGTGTGCGTGTGCATTGTCCCGCTTTGAAAATGTGCTTTCCTCCTAAGCATACGGCTACGATATTTTTACTTTTCAAAGTGTTGATCGCTGCGTTTTAGCCCTGTCGAGTATGTTTTTTACCGAGCACTGGTATACTGCAGAGAAGCAACACTCACAGGAGCGAGCACCGTGGGTGTTGCTTCTCCAAAGTGCACCGGTGCTCAGTAAGAAGCGTGTGCAGCGGGGCCAACCTGCCGCAACCAACACTTCGAAAAATATGAATATCGCAGTTCACCTCGAAGCGAGTACCAAATAACATATTATTCAAAACTACTATTCGAAAATAAAAATATTCGCACAACTTTAATAATTAGACTTCAAACACCATCTATGAACAAGCAGCCGTGCTATACTATTGTTAAACCTAGGGGTGCAAGAATGCCAAATATAGTAGTTATTGAATCAAATACCGAATCGAACGAAGAAAAAAAAATATCAAATTGAAAATTGAAAATTGAATAGTGATTTTACTTGTAGAATTTTTCTAAGTGTGCTGTGAGAATATTACACGTGAAGAGTATGCCTGGTGCAGAATATGCATCTAATGCAAAACAAAAGCTCAAATGTATAAAAATAAATTGTAAAAAAAAAAAGCAGTTGCTGGACGTTTGGCATCAAAGTGAATTTCGAGATCCAATTTTTATGGCACAAACAATCTATCTACCCTAAGCGTCATAGAAAACAAGTTACAGCCATGCGCAGCTTTTTTTCTCATTGAAAGCACAACCTAACACCACGACATGCCCCCTTTTTTTATATCTGCATATCTCAAAAAAGATACCGCAATATTTATTCTCTATTTTAAGGGCGAAAAGGGACACGTGTGATTTTATTTTATAAAAATAGACGGCTAGGGGTTAAATCTCATTAAACTGACTTAAACAATATTTAATTTGAAGTAAAAAAAACAGGTGGATAGGTGATGCAAGTCCCCGTCCAACAGTCGCTATGCATCCATTCCTCCGTCTATTTATTTTGTTTTAGAAAGCCCAGATTTCAAAAAGGAAGCAAGCAAGACTGAAACCATGGAGACGGCTCCTGCGCAGATTGGTCGTAAGTGTGCATGCGTTGCGCTGTCGCGTGGAATGAAGGGAAGCAAACAGAAGAGCGACTACACCTGCATGCGATCAAAGCTATTGTTCTTTCGTAACCTTCTCGGAGTTCGCATTTCTCAAACGTCGAAACAGTTGGAAACACTCAAATCTAGGCACACTAATCTTTTTCCATTCCGTTTCGTTCAGAATCCGAACTTGCAGCTTGTGGTTCCAAAACGATGACGAAGACAACCTGGCTTGCTTTATTGGCACGGTTAACGTGGTTTTCTTTCTGTGACCTTGCAGTCGCCGATTTCTGTGAGTGTGCCAAGTGTTTTCTACATCCACGCTTCAATTTGAAATGAGGGGCTTTACGTGCGAAAAAGGTTAGGTATGGCATGCAATTTCGGCCCCCCAACAATCCGTATCTGCAAGTGGCGAGAACGGGATGTTTTGGTTGTGATTCATGATTAAATTGTGTCACGAACGTGATTAAATCTGCGTGTAAAGTTTGTGGCGTTCATTGCCTTTTTTTTCTCTAGCCTGTTTGGTAGATTCTTATAGAACGGTAGAACCAAGAGGTGATTCTCGCATGGTCTGTCCAACATCCTTGAGGTAACGTCGGGAGAAAAAACAGCTCTCATGTCAACTCTGCACCGATTGCGCATCTTTTGCCAAACATACTGAATATTCGAGTGACCGAATTCTAGGAATTCGATTCATGAATCAAAATTATTCGGGAACTTACTATTCAATTTGAATTCATATATTCAAGTATTCGCGCACCCCTAGAGAAAACTGACGTATTCAACACAACAGGCCAGTTTGTTAGTAAATATTTCCCCCCCCCTTCAGTGCCTAAACAAAGAAACAATGCTCCCTACATTTCCCTAATTAATGAGCTGACATTGAAATGGGTTATTGCAGTATCCACTCACCCCTTTAACCACATTCGAGCTAACGACGCTGCCCGCACCATGCACGAAATTCAGGAGCAGCACAGTGTGGCCTGGGAGCTTGCTTGCAAAAAACTTGGTCCCACAGTACTTCACGATGGCGTTGATCACTTTCTGCGAACCAATGACGACGAAAACAACTGCTCAACACATTGCCAAAAACAAAAGAAGTGTAAATTTTTGCGGGTTACTTAGAACCTTACTACAGTGGCTAGAGGAGCTCAGATAAGGTTTGTGGAAACATGTGACCCACAGAACGCAAGGCTGTTGATCACGGGAATGCAGTAATTAATCATGGTACTGCAGTAAATACTCCATCCCTTAGTTTAGATACAGAGTTAAGATTTCTACAAAATCGATCGTTTTGTTTTGTTTTGGAACAAAGTCACCTACCATACTAAGTGTTGGCATGTTCCTTTGTTAGCCCTAGCCATCTATCTTTTTGCGTCCTTTCTTTTATTTTGTATTCGTTTTGGTGTTTTGATGTTTAAGGTTTTTGCCCAAGTTTCTGTTGGTTTGTTTCGGGAAAGGGTGGATCTAGTTTTCTTTGTGTGTCTTATCTGGATGTTCTGGTAAAACCATAAAGGTTCAACCCAACTTCTTTTGTTACTTGTTCTTTCAGATTTTTGCCAAGTCGGGTGCAAGTTGTCTTTTGAGTTCAATCCTTCTCATGCGTTTGTGTAAAAAGTGCTCTCACTTTCTTTTCCTTTATTTTGGTTCGTGGGGGCATTGAAACCCTATATAAACACAAACTGCTGCAAAATAAAATTCAGCTGCGTTTGAGACTGCGTTGTGTTGTCCTTCGTCTTTTCCCAAGTCTCGAGGTTTTGTCCTAAATTATGTTAAACCTTCACCAGCTCATTTGCGCCTTAATTTTTCGTTCGTTCAGACATCTCGCAGAGTTTGTCGGTTGTGTGCAGCAAAAAATTTTGGAGCTGCTGTGCCTTGTGCGAGCCAAAAGTTTTAAAAAAAGTCAGAAGATTATCAGAATTGATAATGATGCCCAGTCTGTTTTTGAACAGAGGAATTCAAATACCAATTCAGCCTACCGAGTCGTTTCAGCTTCAATGGAATGTTTCTGACGATGTGGACGTAAGGAGCAATTTCACATTCCAAAAAGGGCGACACTTAGGAAATCAGCCAGCAAAGCACTTCAAACGGCAAAGGTACGCACACGAAACGCAGTGTCACAAACTTGTTTCGCAGCTACACCCCACGCCCCTGAACACAACCGAAAATCGCAAGCCGCAATGACAGCCACCGCCTTCGAACCGATCGTCTGCTTAGAACAACATTCAGCTTTCGGGAAGTCAGCGAGGAGGCGGAAAAAGCCGTGAAAGAGACTCAACGCGGACTACCTGATCCTCTCCGAGAAGGCCGGTGTGGAGGACGTTGTAGAACCGGGCGAGGAGGTCGAAGGAGAGGGGCACGTCGTGGCGGCGCACCGTGAGCCAGCACAGGAGGCGCAGCGCCAGGAGCTTGCCCCGCTCGTAGCCCTCTGGAAGACCCTGGGCCTAAGGAGGACAGGCGCGCGACGAAGTTGCCTCGTCTCGAGACGACGACGCACACACGGCGTGCGACAAAAACCGGAATTTCAAGCTTGGCTTACACATTTGTGTTTGAGTGTGATAGACTATGCTGTGCCCGCCTGCAACTTCCTACAATGAAAGAACACACTGGCACACATGATGTCACGTGACCTCATGGTGTCAGATGACGTCATGGTGTGACGTCCTGCTGCCACCGACGTCACGTCACGTGACATTACGAGCGAAGCGACCGCATCACGTCTACTGTGGCGTAATGTGACGCCAAGCTGTCGCAGGACATTGCGATGCGATGCAACGTCACAAGACGATACCAAGCCGATAACGGCCATCGACGTTTGCCACCGTAGGGGTCTCAAGAATGCCCAGAAAAAAAAAAAGAAACACGTATTCCATGAATGTTGCTGCGGTGTATATCGCTCCTAACATGGCGTGACCCACATTTCAACTGACAAGAAACTCACCTCGAAGAGCCAGGGTGCAATGAGCAGCAGTGGAGGGATCAGTTGGGGAGGCGGTGGTGTGGCCGTGTTGTCCTCGGTGACTCCCAGATTCTCCCGCATCTGAAATTGCAATAGAGCTCCGCCCTTGAGTTCCCCGACCAGAAGCACTAACTAGGGAACTTACTTCCCTAGGGTAGGGAAGCGATTAGAGAAAAACGAGAGTGCAGACCAGCTGGTGAAACGTTCTGCACGACGCAGTTCTCCAGGATGAGGAATTATAAAGGCTTTTGATCAAAGTGATATGTACTTACGTACATAGAAGTATAGACTAAAACGCAAAGATAAGGCACATCCACTGTACTTGGTTGGTCTACCAGGTGATAATACATGCACAAAAAGATGACGAGCGCCCCAACGTTGCACTTCAGGCACTGCTCAATTGGCCACATCGGCTTGTAGAGTCTAATGCACTCCGACTTGAGAAGAAACGAAGTATGTTACCCAAATTTCCGGAATTCAGTGCCATCTCGTGACTCAAATGGCAGTTTAAATTTTACCGTACTAATGGCAGCAATGAACCTGTGGTCTGCAGTATTTTATGGAGCACCGTTACTTTCGCAAGTCAACGGTAAACGAGAATGTGCGCTTCACTGTACAGTACTTTTTCGATCTCTTTCAGTGTCGACGGCGAAAAAGATGCAACCAGTCAGAACGAAGCGCCAATCCACATAGATACCTTGATAAAGTTCTATACATTAAGGGGCTTTGAAGCCGTGTGTGCAATACTAACAGATTGAGTGGGCCCGAGTTAGAAATGAACGCTTACGCAGCTCTTCCATCCAATTCCTCCTTCACGTTGCGCTAATGTCCAGAATGTACCGTATTTACTCGCACAATGAACGCACTCACCTAATGAACGCACCCCCCCAAGTCGGCTCTCAAAATTTCGACTTTTTTTCACTCGCGTATTAAACGCACCCCCAACTCGGGCGTCAAAATTTTGACCCCCCCCCCCCCCACCCCACGCGCGCGAAATGAAGGCACTTTTTTATCCTGGTGCAGCGAGGTCCCGAATGCATGTGCAGAGTCGGCGAACAAAACGCCTTGCGAAAGGCGTTAAAAAATAAAAAGGGATCCAACGGAAGCAAGAAAAAAAATGGAGAGGAGCTTTTTTTTTTCTTCTTGCACAGCGCAGTCTGGACTTTGGGTCGCGCGCCGAGCGCAAGGAGATAAGAAAGAAGCCGAGAAGCCCTCGCCTAAGCAATGCGAAACAAAACAACTTGCGAAAGGCGGCAAAAAAAAAAAACAATCCACAGAACCAGGAGAAAAGAAAAAACAGAGGAGCTTTTTTTTTTCTTTTCTTTTTTTTTTTCTTTTTGCACAGCGCAGTTTGGTTCCGGTGTTGCGCGTCGCCCGCAAGGAGATAGAAAGAAAAAGAAAAACGGAGAAGCCCTTGCCTAAGCAAAGCGCACATAATGAAGGCATCCTGCCCTCGCCTCCTCCTCGCACATTGGAAAGAGAAGCGAGAAGCCCTCGAAATGAATGCACTTTTCTATCCTGGTATACCGAGGTCGCGAATGCATGGGCAGCGTGGGCAAACAAAACAACTTGCGAAAGGCGAAAAAAAACAAAAAAAACATGGCGAGAAGCTTTTTTTTTTTTTTTTGCACATCGCAGTTTGGTTTTGGAGTCGTGCGGCGCCGCGCGCAAAGAGATAAGAAGTTAAGTCGATTTTTCGGGATAAAAGTACCATTCATTATGGGAGTAAATACGGACGCAAAAATTTTACTTTGCATAATGAACGCCCCCCCTAACTTTGCATCGATTTTTTCGGGAAAAAAAGTGTGTTCATTCTGCGAGTAAATACGGTATAGGCCTCGAATCATCTGCTTAGGGGTATCTTCAACTTCTTCCTTCGGCAGTAAACAGGAGGCCGCCATTAGTATAGCACACATGCCATTTTTCTGATGATGATAGTCATCAAAGTGGCCAGACTGAATTCTGGAAAGGGTCTATTAGAAATGATTTGACCAAAGTCACTATTCGCTCTCAATTCCATTTGGACCTGCATCCCCCCCCCCCCTCGCATATTGACAGTGCTGCATCCACCTACCCCGGATCGTCAATCTTTCCAACTGCGAACACATTACCGACAGCAACGACACGAAAAAAGACAGGCCGGGATTCGCACCTTGACGAGGGTTTCCGAGAGGTCGATGAGGTGTTCCATGACCTGGGCGTGGATGGCGGGATCGCGTATGGCATTCACGTTGCCCAGAGCGCCCAACATGCGGCGCCACAGGACCACCGCCACTTCGGGGAGCCAGCCCTTGACCCCGCCGCCCGCCAGGACGCTACGTCTATCCGTACCGGGTGGCACGTCTGCATCTACGGCATACGTGAACAATGCGTGGGGTGCCGGACGGTCCTTGCTTCTGATAGCGCACACACACTGTTTAACGAGCTCCATCCCTCAGATTGGCTACGTTAGGTAAGTGCAAATGACATCACCTAAGACAGCTGTCACCCTAGGTTTAATAATAATCATCATCGTTGTCGTCCTCTTTATTAGCAAAAGTCAAGGCACTCTGGGTACGCCAATCATCGCCTTTTGCAAAACAAAAAGTGTTCAAGATTTTTTGTTGTTTCTTTAGTCAGCAATTGACAAGTTAGATTGCATCATGCCCCACTGGAGCATGCATTGCAACGTCCTTAAAGTATGATAAAAATATATACAAAAAAAGGTGAGCAATGTGCCTAAAGGTTGTTTGTAAACTCCCCGATTCCCACGAGACCTACCTCTTCTTTTCCGTTCTGACAGACCTGGTCGGTGACAAGGATTGGAAAGCTTTAGCATAACAACGATGTACATGTGACAACTAGACGATGTACCCCCCAAAAACAATTTACAGGTTTTTTGGGGTAAATTACAGGTAAATTTCCATAAAATTTATTGAACGCTCGTTCTCCGCCCAAATACCGAGCTAGCGGTCTGAATCAAATGCCAACGCTTCAGAACAAGCCGTTGCCTTATTCAAGTCACAGGTGATTTTCCTGAAATTTTCGAAGGGAAAATGGTAGCCGACGGAGTGCTCGAATACGTGGAGCTGAATGCGTCTGTTACCGAAACCGGAACGAAAACAGGCCCCATTTTCCTAGTGAAATTTTTAAAAAATCACTTGCCATAAGACATTGGGGAGGAGCCCACCTCCACTTTCACCGAAAACTGGGTTAATCTAGACAGGGGCGGTTGTTCGGTCAATGCGGTAAAAACCAAGATGGCGGCCGGGCAATAAAGAGCTTTGAAGGCAGGGCGAACGGAATCAGAGAAAACATTTATTTTCACCCGATATCCCCGTCATCGCCACCGGGGGTCTCGTGGTCACCGCAACGGGGTGAATATTTTCGGCTGACGCCGGCACTTTGGGGGTGTGGGTGCTTAACGTATAATTGGCAGAGTTACCAAGCTTCGGAAATGTTAATAGCGGGCACTTGTACGAAGTGGGCGCTTCCGCGTTATTTTTGGGTACAACTTTCGATTGAGATAATGGCTAGTTTCCGAGACTTTGCCATCCAGTTCGGACCGCTAGAGTTACATCTGGGCGGAGAATCGGTGTTCGGGCGATGCATAGTTAATTTTAGCAGTGAAAAAATCGCAATATTTTTTCGGTGGACACACTGCATTATACGCATTAGCTGCCAAAAAAACAAAACCATTTATAAAACACTGCCTTACAACCAAACGTCAGAAAGCTATGCCTTAGAAAGTAGAAAATAGTCAAATCTCGTACGACAATGCCAATTTGTCGTACAAGCGTTTCTCCTCGTCCATATTAAACAGCTATCCCCGACCTTAATGCACCGTAGGCAGTGGACGTTACGGTTAGGGAAAAGCCGTTTGTAAAAGAACACTGCAAATTATCTTCAGAGACGCCCGGTATATTGCGAAACACTCCATGTGAAAAATGTCAAGGATTGACCCCCCTCGTGACTTCGACTACGAATGATGCGACGTCAAGACGAAGAGGAAAAGAGAGAAAGCCTACCCCCAGCATTGCAGGCGTTGTCACTGCTGGCACCGAGCACGTCGATCTGAATGGGCGAGTCCTTGATGCTGGTGCTCTCGAGGCCACTAGATGGCGTTGGCGATGGCGACCGGCTGCGGTACTCAGATGCGTGCGACATGCACGGGGACTCCACTGTGGACATACGTGCACGCACGTCATACACACACACACATTTACATGCACACATACATACATACACAAAACTGCAGCTGGCCAACATGGTTTAGTTTTCATATGCTTTGCAACCTAGTGACAGCAGACAGCTGTCTTTACATTCAAGCTGGCTTTCATTTTTGTAGAAATACATTTTAGCAGTACCTCTTGAAGCGGTGGGTACTAGAGCATAGCAGTATACTTATCATTACTAGACTCATTTTTACCTCTATGCCTACAATATACTGAAGTCCTATTGTATTCTAGCTACAAAAAAGTAAATTTATAAACCAAGTTGTTCAACTTGGTTTACAAACCCAGGAACAACAAATTGTTCAGTTGGACAACGTTTTAGATGCGTGACCTTGAAGCGAGCATGGAACTATGTATGTACAGGGACAAACGAACCAAACAAAAAAGCTCTGGGCAACTACTAACAACGCTTATAGTTAGCTAGGATCTGCTAATAAAACAGTTACAATTAAAGTGGGTTAATGAATGAATTAAGTGTATAGAGAATTCATTCGATGGCCTGCAAACACTGGAGAATGTTAGTAGGTTACAGTCCCGCGGCAACTGTCAATAAAAACTGGTTTGCGATTCTTACTATGTTTATATTTTTTAGATCCTTAAGAAAGTAATTCCACCAAAGTGATTGTTCTGGTGCTCTCGGAAAATCGTTAAGAAAGTCACCGACTATTTTATCTCGAATTCTTTGTCCTACAATCTTTTACGATAGAAAAAAGGCCTCGTAAATGAGGCGGCCAGCACACTTCCTCAAACAAGCAAGTCTCGCGATTTGGGTAACAAACAAGTGGGGAAGGAAATTCTGGACTACAAAGGCAAGAACGACAGAAACTAAGTGTAGGACAGGGAGAGAGCCAAGACAGGTTAGAGTGCAAAGCGACGATACAACTAGTACAGTGCATGGAGCGCGTCTCTCACCGGCGTGTTCAGCATCCTACACTGCTCACACGTCGAGAATGGTCCCGAAGTGGCAACAGACGACGTCACAGGAGCTATCGTGTCGCGTCATCGGGCAGACATCGAGAGACCACAATTCGAGACGCCGTAAACACGCCAGCCAGAGATGCGCTCCAGGCACATACCACGCTACCAGTGTGCAAAAAACAAGGTCTGCGGGCGTGAAAAAGCTGCCCGAAAAGGACGAGGGCATGCACGCTCTTCCCTCACCTCGGAGGGACAAGTAATCCAAAGACTTGCTCCTCGTGAGCGGACACTGGCGACTGTCCGACTGAACGTTCGAGTCGGACGACACTGAAGGAACCGGGAAAAAGAGAGACGGAAGAAAAACAAACAAACAAAAGAACTGCTGAAAAAAAAGGACCGGTGCAAAAAAACACAAAAGAAACAGCTAGAAGGGAACGCCGTTAGAGGGCGACTCCGCTCTACGCGGAGTTCAGCAGGTCTCCCAACCATTGTCGTAAGGACGTGCTTCCATAAGGGGGGGGGGGGGGCATAGATCCTGGTTACGAAGCGAAATGAATAAATTGGCGTCTGCACGCGCAGACCTCCTCGAATCATCATCGAAGGTTTGTTTCGGCGGTCAATTTTGCCGCGTGAAATTCCGTGAAGTAGCTCTGTCCCTGCGAAAAATTAAAACGTCATTGAAAACTTTGACTCGAGATCTCCAGAATTGTGCTTGTCTTTACTTGTATTAGCTCCGAAGTTAACCTCTCTTTATGTGGAAGTAAAATTATGCGAAGGTTATCTTCACTCCGATCGGTTACTGCTGTTGAGTAATTTTCCAATTGTGACGTGCTGCGTCGCCTCTTGATGAGAGACCCAAACCTGACTGTCGATCCAACATGTCCGCTCGCGTCGGTATGCGTCTTTCAAATTTTCCGCGTTATCGTTCTAACTTATAGCGGCAACAAAACTTTACCTCGAAACTTTGTGCGGTGAAACCAACCACAAAAGTACACCTTCAATTAAAATTTTAAAATTTCAGCTAGCTTCGTGCAGAGGCCAATTTTTTCCGGCTAATTTTACAGTCGGCTTAAAGATTGACACACCTTATAAATGGCTCGACTTAAAACTTACGCTAAATAATATGTATGATTTACGTGCTCAATTCCTTAAACAATTTTGTCACACACAACTAAAACTGGAGCTATCATTAATAACAGGACTGGCCCTCTGACGCGACCCATTGAGGCACTGCTTACAAACTGACGAAGTCTACAACCAAGCAGCCAAAACAAAAAATATTCCCATATAAAAAATATTTACAGGGTCATCAACGTTGGTGAGATCATGTTTATACCACAACTTGCACACTCATGCTGCATCAGGTCCTGTGACACATCACACGACACAACATGCAACTTTGCGTGACCACATCGCGTGGTCATGCGGCGCCTATGACATCACCTCCCCATTGATTTTTCCTGTCACTTTTCCGGGTGTTTTTTTTTTTTTTTTTGAGAGCCTCCCCTATAACATAATTTACGCTAATAATAACATGGGATCCCACAAATGCTTCTCTTTTGTCGGCACTGTGCCCCATCCGAGAAACCCAGCAGAGTTCAGGGACGGACCACAA
Source organism: Ixodes persulcatus (assembly GCA_013358835.2). NCBI lineage: Eukaryota > Metazoa > Arthropoda > Arachnida > Ixodida > Ixodidae > Ixodes > Ixodes persulcatus. The sequence continues at coordinate 76,971 of JABSTQ010010181.1, read as the reverse complement.
AAGGTTGGTATCGGCATCAATTTTACCGTAGCACGTAAACTGCATGTTTGCACGTTGGACGCCGTTGCTTGCTCATGCAAATTTCGGCGGAGCTGCCCTTCGAGCTCAAGTGTGAGCTACGAAGAGTGGCTGCGCAAACAAGAAAAACAAGGCTGTGCAGAGAACGGAACAATTTGTGCAAACTACAGAACGAAGAGAGATGAGCAAACTGGCTACACACAAAGTCTACATTAACACAGTTACAAGGTCGATTTTCATGTTTCTGCATCCCAATGGTATGTATTTTACGCAGATGGGAGGTGTTAAAACTTTATTCACCTCTTTTCACGACCTCACACAAAAGTGCAATCACAAACCTTCCGATACAGCCATCAGCTTGCACTCGTAGCCTTTGTGAATTGGCAAAACGAAAGGTGCATATGCGCCAAACCGAATGGACTGATAAGAACATTCGGTACCTCGAATCCGTGAGTGTTTAGATTCAGAATTGCATGTTTTCAACGAGTCGTGCGCGAGATTCTTAAGAGGTAGAAAACGACATGTTTCTCCTGGCGTAACATTGGTTGCAACACTGCTGATGAATGTTTGAAAGCGTGAACCCTTACCTGACGCAATGTCAAACCTGTCTTGAGCTGGAAAAGCCCGTGCCCTGTGATTTCGTCGCAGCCGCTCGACTAAAGAGAAAACACAAACGTAAATTCGGCTTTCGTGCTTTTTTTTTGTCCAATTTGTAGTTTTATTATTTAGCCTAGTTTTCTAAAGTGCATAAAATAAATAACAATAAATTTAAAATTAAAAACATCAAAATTTTCGTTCCTGCTTTGTTGTACAGCTTTAGCAAGGAACGCACTTAGAGATGGAACTTTAGAGCAATTTTTAGAGTGGAAAAACCTCTGTTCAGATGTAGTTTTTAAGAGTAAAATGCACATCTTAGAGCAGCTCTGGAGCAGTCTGCAGCTTAAAAAAAACAAAAAGAAAACGTCTGGAAGATTGCATAAAACCAAAAAAATGTGTAAAAGAAAATATAAAAATTACATAGCCACAAAAACAAGGTTTACAAAAAAACTTCCCATCCCATAAAAAAATGTGGCAAAAAAGAGCTACACTGTTCACTATACTGCAGATGTGAATCCAACATCCTGCTTCATAACAATACTTTTAATTGCTTAAACCTGTAGGTAAAATTTGTAGACAACACAGAACTATGTAAAAGTACAGACAAATGTTCACCCTCAGAAAATAACTCACTCCCGTTTTTATAATTAAATATTTTTTCAATGAAAGAGTCCACACACGGGGGGAGATTGACGACTGAGTGCGCTAACAAACCTCAACTCTGAGCATGTGGAGCTAAAGCCCGCGCTGCAGAACCCAGGCATCCTGGCTTCAATCCCCACCGCAGCTGGTTTCGATCTAAATGAGCGTCGTACCAGCATGCAGTCGTCCATCACTACTGCATGATGCACGTCCTCAAACTATCAGCATCACTCATTGGCTATATTTTTAACTCTAAAGTGGAGACATCAGGGGTCCGATTTTGGTCAAGGCGAGAGCGTTCTTGGCCGCTGATTGGAAGTGGAGCCACAGCTTGCGCATAACCAACCGACGAGACGTTTCTGACCCGCTTGCGAGTTCACAATCGGGCAACATTTTGGTGAGAACACCTCACCAACATACAAATAGGGAGGGAGGATTTGCGGCCTCTGATGTGCTTGTCCTAAGTACTCCATCAATCACAAGTCAATGTCGGCTTGCGCATGGCAGCAGAACAACTTGAGATTTGCTAAAGAAGCACAGGTTCTCGGCAGTTTCCAAAGTGAAATAGCAGACGATCACGATTCCATCCCGCGCCCAGTCTCACATCGCCGCGAAGCTCGGTTCATAGAAGACGACCAACTTTTTTTCTGGTCTGTTTGCAGACGAGTACGGTGTTTTTTCAATTTATTTCTGTCTGCGAATGGAACTTCGTAGAAGACAAACTGCGTTCTTTGCTCGCGTTAGCAGACAAACCGTTTACGAACGCTGTCTTCACTTGCTCCACAAGAAACAATTTAGATCTTGTTCTCACACTCGCGGTGAGCAAGGTCGGGACCCTGACGCCCGCTGGGGCTAACCAACTTCCCGTTGCCGTAACATGCATGCATCACAATTACTTTTACTCCACACTATCTAGATAACGATGGCACCGACCTTTGTGCAGCAACAGATGGCCGTCGGAATAACACCTGATGACAAGGGGTGGCTTCTCCGACGCCCTGTCACCCTGGTGGCTTGGTAGAGAACTATCCCCGGAGTTGCAGCGTGCCCGGTCCGCGTTTCGATCCTCGTCTGAAACATGTTAAAGTGTCACCTTTGCAGTAGCAATGAAAAAAAAAAAAAAAGAACACTACACCACAACAACACAACCTCAGTGTGATGCCAGAGTAAAGACTAAGATACAGGTCGACAGTTTGTCCACTAAAGCCAAGGACGGGCAACAAGTCTCCAGACTTTGTGACTTGCGATCGTGTTCCTAAAAAAATGAAAGTTAGAGACTCGGGAAGAAACGAGAAAACAGGGAAGAATGCAGAACAAAATATCGGCAGAAAAGTTTTGACGTGGCAAGATTCCTCCGTCCAACATTGGAATTTCGTCCCTGGCACGTCAGGACGCTGAAACTTCTGCCAAGAAGACACAGTGGTACAATACACAAATATAGTACCGCAGTGTCTTCGTGGTGGTCGTAAATGGATCTTTTTCCCGTAAGCTTCTGCACGTGCGCTCACCCTTTCCCCTGGCCTTGCTTCCCATTGTTGCCATGTTTGGAGGGTATGGCCCCATGGTGTTATGGGGGATAAAAAATTGTAAGCCCTTCCACTTCATGTGAAGATGGAGGACCAGCGAAGCTGTTATTTTTATGACGTCTAGGACGATGAATAGAGGACGACGTCTAGGACTACCTCAAGGACGACTATTAGGACTACCTAGAGGACGACATTGGGGACAACGCCTAGAAGACGACGTCTAGAAGGATCTCAAGGACGACCTCAAGGACAATGTCTAGGACGATCTCAAGTACGACTTCTAGGACGACCTTGAGGACGACGCCTAGAGGACAACGCCTAGGATGACCTCGAAGACGACTTCTAGGACAACGTCCAGGACAACCTCAAGGACGACTTCTAGGACGACTTCTAGGACGACCTCGAGGACAACCTCAAGGACGACTTCTAAGACGACCCCCAGGACGACTTCTAGGACGATACCTAAAGGACAACGCCTAGGACGACCTCGAGGTTGATGCCTAGAGATGATAACAAGGGATCAGGACCTCACTCTAATAATGCAAAGGAAGGCTGTTCGCGTTGGTTGCACCCTCTTTTTATTTTTATATATTCATACTTGCCACGACCAAAGGGGAGTTTCCTGTCAACATCCGCGGACGCATTTTTGGATGGCCTTTGTCTGTAGTTCGGAGACAACCTCCCAGGCAGCGCTTGTTACTCTAAAGAGGTCCACTGTGCTGCTTGGGCATTCTACCCAACTCGGCGCCAGCAATGTTAGACGGGTACAGTGGCATTTATTCGCGGCCTCTGATTAACCTCGAGACTGTCTAAACACACCAGCAAACATAGCTGAACTACTAATAACCCAAATAAAATGCCCCCATTTTTTTTTTTTTTTTTCATGTTATTAAATTTGCAATTTTGGTGCTCACACTTTTTTTCGTCTGTACTGGGAACGATGAAAAGATTGAGGTATGCCTAAGCACTTCTTATGAGTCGTGAATGTGAAAGCGTAGAAGTCCCTCTGACGATGTGGATGCTAGAGGCGGCGAGATGAGCAGAAGCCTCCGAACGCTCGCCAACGTGTCCGTTTTAACCGGCGCGGGGCCCGTAGTGGCATGGGGTTGCGGCGGTTAGTTTTATCGGCGTGTAAGCGGCACGGACACGCAGCACGATCTGGTGGCGGTCGTTGAAACTGACGCACACAGCGGCCAATGGGAGCCTCGTCGCCGCGCGCCAGCCAATGGGACCTTTGGGACCAGGGAAACTAGGTGCCGTTTTCACGCTTCAAACTGATGATGTCGGCTCGCTCCATGGGACAGTTAATGCTTTCGCATTAAAAAGTGATGCCAGTGGCAGACAGGGGTTCACTCTCTGGGCAGTAGAATTTGCTTCCAACCGATTGCAAGATTGATGGTATCAAATGAATACCTTGGGAGTAGTGTTGTGCAAATATATGAGTTTTCGAATAGTAGTTTCAAATAATACGCTATTCGATATTCGCGAATATTCGAGTTTTTGAATAGTAGTTTCAAATAATACGCTATTCGATACTCGCATTGAGATGAACTCCAATATTCATATTTTTCAAAGCGTTGATCACGGCGGGTTACCCCATCCAGGGCACCTCTTACCGAACACCAGAGTACTGAGGACAAGCAACACCTGCAGAGCTTGCTTCCGGAGGTGTTGCTTCTCCGCAGTGCACTGGTGCTTGGTGCACACGTGCACCATCCCACTTTCAAAGAGGGATGGTGCACGTGTGCGCGTGGTGTGTGTGAAAAGAAATTGAAACTTTGTGAATGCTCATATATACACTACAGTAAAAATGTCAAAATTAAACTGTGGCTATTATTCAAGAGTACATGTTAGGCAAAGATGTTTGACAACCTACGTTCATCATTCATGATAGTCTTTTTTTTTTTATTAATGCAAAAGCATCAACTGTCCCATGGAGCGAGCCGACGTCATCAGCTTTGAAACCGCGCTAAACGGCTCTTTCTGCACTGCTTCTATCCCATTTTTACACCACCCCATTGGCTAGCACGCATTGACAGCCAACGGCCCCATTTACACGTTTTGATCCCATTGGCTAGCGTGCGTCCACCAAGCTTCCGTTTGCCGGACACGCAGCGCCATGGGGTGGCCAATTATTCAAACTGACGCTGCGCGTCAGTTTCAACAACCAGCCACCTCATGGTGCTGCGTGTCCGTCAGCGCTAGGAGTTGCGCGTCTGTTTTCCACATGCCGCCGCGCCGCTATTCGCCGAGATCCGATCACGTGAGGAGCCAGATAAAAAGTTGTGCGGGAAGGCAGACGTTGCCCGCACCTCGGCTTAAGTTCCCCTGCTTTGGAGCGCGCCGCGCACCTCGAATGCGCGGCGCCGCTATTCGCCGAATTCAGTCACATGAGGAGCTGGATCAACATGCCGTGCAGGAAAGACGGCGCTACGGGGATTAACGCGCAACTCTGGCTCCCGTAGGGAGCCTATACAGGAACTCTAGTCAGCGCCAGTCAGCGCGCCAACACGCGTAGAGCAAGATGTACATGCTTTCGGATTCTCAACTCATAAGAAGTGCTTAGGTGCACCTCAATCTTTTTCTCTCTAAATCTAGATTTAATAAAAAATATTTGCATACAGCAAGACGATTTATGTCAAGTGAATCATTTACTTGCCATTCTCATGTAGGCAATGCATTTTCTGAGGTCACAGTCCATAAATGTAGCATACAGTCGCCGACAGATTTTTCGTTTTGATTCTTTGACGTTTGATTATTTGGACGTTTTCGTCGAACCATCATTCACCCCATAAAGTTAATGTATAACATTGACCGAAATTTCGGACGCCATAAAGCTTATTGCTCAATATATCGGACATAATTTGCGTGATTTCCTCAGTTTACCGTCACAAAACAACCGCCACGATAGCGCCGCGAGCTAAGTCGTCATCATTTTGGTTGTTTCGATTTTTCCTTGTAGCCTCAATACCACGCCCTACACAATAAAGTAAGCTGGGTTGAGGCTTTAGTGGGGTTTTCCGGTTCCGCTATAGCCAACATGGCCACCATCTGCCCATTCTTATGATTCTTCCAGTTATTCTCGTAGTTCGTGTTTTTCAAGTGCGACAGCGAGAACAGCGGCCGTTTTCCGTTCTTATGGTCTTTGAGCGCAAAGGTTTTTTGCCGACAGGCTTAGTATTGAAGCGAGCTTGGTGGACTGAACATTGCCTCCAAATAGTGCCAAATGGCGCCAACTTCAACTTCGCTGTTTGTGCCAACAAAGTGCAGCACTGTGATCAAACAGATCAATAAACAAGTGAAAAGTGAACAACATAAAGTGGAAGTTACACGAGAACTTAAAATTCACATCAAGCAAATGGAAGGTGGACAATACGCAGCGGAGTATCCGTGGAAATATGATATTTTGGCTGAAATCAATTTTTCGGACCGCTTGATTATTCAAACCATTTCGGGATACCCTCAGAGTCCGAAAAATCGGTCGGCGACTGTATTAAAATTAACTTGGCTGAGAAATGGAACAGTGGGGGCTTGGGAACAGCCTTTACGAGTTCAGAGGATTTTCTAGGCAGGGTGCAGTAGTGAAGAGCTTGGATAAATTATTCTATATTCGATTCAAAAATATATTCAACTAAAACTACTATTCGCTTCGAATTCGCTTTAAACTCAAGCGCGAGGGAGCTTGCTCCATCCCTCACGCAGCAGCACTAAAAAAATGTGTGGCATACGCTCCATAACTGCATGTATGGGCCGCAGTCCTGTAAGGGCCGCACCTCCCCATATTTAAAACAAAATCTTTAAAAAAAAACATTTGAAAAATTATTTCTACTATGCGAGAGTGTATCAACGAGATTCCGTTGCATTAAAAAAATACAGGTAGTTTGAATAGCTCAAGAAAACTAAAGGATGATCCATTGGTGGATCCTTCGGGAATGCGTTAGCATGACCCTTGGGAAACACCACACACGTCCCCCTTTGGGAAACGTTAAGGCGGTGCTGACAGGTCAAAATAATTTTTTTTATTATCCGAAACGATTAAAAACGATACCTGGACATTAAGGCCCGTTCACACTCTTGCGACCTCTTAAATCTTGGTTCCTTGCAACCTGTTAAACCTCTTGAAACGAGAGGACACAGTGGCGCCATCTATCGGGTTGCAGTGTAAACGTGACGGTTCGGCATATTTTCTATTTCTCCCGCGCATTATCCTTTCTTTCTTGGCTCGAAAAACTTTTGGAAACGTTATAAACGAGGCTTTCTCATAGGTATTACGCACATTCAAACTCGGAAATGCCGCAAAACCGTCGCTCTTGTGAAATGCAGTTCCACGATCACCGCATAGATGGCGCCATCTATGCGGTGATCGCCACTGTGTCCTCTCCTTTCAAGAGGTTTAACAGGTCGCAAGGAACCAAGATTTAAGAGGGCGCAAGAGTGTGAACGGGCCTTTACTCTCAAATTCGAAACTTGGGAACTCTGTATTTGTGAAGTAAAAAAAAAACAATTTCCAAAAGCTGAATTCGAAGTTCCCACATGATCCGCGACAGTGCAGTTACAGTAATCCCTCGTTATAACGAAATCGGTTTTTACGAATAATCGCATTTTTCGAAGTTTGATGCGGTCCCGATCGCAACGCATGCATTTTGAACCGGATTATTCAAAGTGTATCGTCAGCCGGACATGCTTATTACGAAGTACGATCCTCGCAAATTAGCGCATTTTTCGAAGTTTGACGCGGTCCCGATTCCAATGCATGCATTTTGGACCGGATTATTCGAAGTGTATCGACGGCCGGACATGCTTGATACGAAGCACGATCCGCCGAAAGTACAGTATGTAAGCCAGCGCAACCCTTCCAAGATGTGTGCAAAAAGCCATTAGCTGCGAAATGTATATAGTCTTTTGCCGCTATAAATGCGCGGAGCACGTGCCTTGCATGCGGAGTGTCTGTCGCGCCCACCTCTTAAGGCCCCTATGCACATTCGCGTTTGACAGCGTTTGAGTGCGTTTGACTGCGTTGCGTCACGAAACGAAAACGAGTCATCGGCACTTCTGTGCTTCATATGAAGCGTAGAATCCAAATAGAGGAATAGCTTGGCACGCGACATAAGCAGCAGGGATGTCCTGGTTTCTCGCAGCCGCAACGTAGTCAAACGCACTCAAACGGTAATGTGCGTAGGGGCCTTGAGGAGCCCCGACGCACCTGCCTTTCGATTCCGACTTGTCAAGTCAAGGGAGCAAAGAAGGCGGGAGATCGCCACTTCGGGAGCTCTGTTGTGCGCGCGGTGCGCGCAGAGGAATGCGGCAGCGTCGGCAGCGTGTTGAGCGACAGTTCCGACACTTTACACGGTGCCCGCGGCCCGGCGCTCGTCGGAATCAAGTCAGGGAAGCGCATTCCCTGCCGGCGCCTACCTCTTTGGAAGCACCGTCACCAAAAAAAAAAAGATAAAACTCCGTCTCACTAAAACCGTTTAGTACAGCCAAAGCTACAGGGGAGAGAGCGCACGCGCTCCTTTCCTCTGTAGCTTTGGCTGTACTTGGTCGTCGCGACGCGCCGGATGCACGTGTTTGTCAGCTTGAGTCGACGCTGCATTTACGGATCGCGTGCGCGTCGAGGCAGCGTCTTTGATATCGTGTTCTGCGTTGCGAAGGCACCTCAGCCCATCTGCCGCGTGTAACCTGCTTCACTGGAAACTGCGCGGAAGTGTTTGACCCTGGAACAGAAGAACAAAAGAACTGGAGAAAGATGGTCGACCGAAGAAGTTGGAAATTGCGAAAGAATTCACATCCCGGCATCGACGCTGTCGACGGCTTTTCCCGCGCGCGACTGCTTGGTGCGCCAGCGGATGGCAGAACCGTGCACGAGATCGTCGGTGGAACTCCCGAAGACGACTTCGACTCGTTTGCGCTTGTGGATCCGGACATTTCGGTTGTCGCTCCCGTCACGGATGCTGAGATCGTGGGCCTCGTGTGTGGCCAGGGCGAAGACGAAGAGCCGTTGGATGAGGAACTCCGAGAGGTACCCGCGACTAGAGAAACGCAAAACATGCTTCGTCTTCTTCGCAACAATGTGAAGTGCGGCAGCGGCGATGACAGCCTCATGCGGTGCTTGAGGCAGTTGGAGGAGACTTTTTTAGTGCCTACCAAAAACGCCCGACAAACTGATCGCTCCTCTTTTCATGTTTCAGTAAGCCTGGATAATAAGCAAGGTTTTTTTCATTGAATATATGTTTGTAAAAGCTTTCCACACTGTTCCTGTTTACTTTCAAGGTTACTGTTACTCTTTTTATGGCTCCCGCGTTTTTATCGAATTACCGCTTTTATCGAATTTTTTCGCCTACCCGTTGACTTCGTTATAACGAGGGATTACTGTACGTCAAAGATTGAGTCGTCCTGCAACTCGAGTTTCTCTACTGCTCCGTACGTGCCGCCTATCGCTGTGAGCAGACGACGCTTCACTTTCGAGTTCAAAGTTCTTTTAGGGATCGTTCAGCGATCTCGAATTCTTTGAAAACGGTGTAAGGTTGAAGAGAACAGCAGTGGACTTTTGTGAGCGACATGAGGGACCATATCGCGCCGGTTCTGCGTGAAAGGCTGCCCCGGCGAAGTCACAACCGAAACTATGGTACACAGACACAAAACACAGTTGTTTTGAGCGTTTGACAATGTCCTTTTCAAAGTCTGAGAGGTCGTCGGGCACCTAAAAAAAGACAACTTCGCCCGATTCCCCGACTCATCGATCATCCTCAGCGCTACATGCGTCAAGCGCCGCCATGCTTTCAGAGGGAGGATAAAAAGCCAGGAGGCGACATCACACCGGACTTTGATTTTCGATATTTCAAAAAGAAGGGCCGTAGTGTGTTTGCAGTTGCGTTAAAAAGCATGCTTTACGAATGCCGTTATTAAGTATTATAGAAATGTCACTTACAAAGCTTCTACATTTCATAATCGATTGCTCACAAATAAAAAGAAGCAAGGAGGTAAGAAGCGGGAGAGAAGGGCGACAAAAATAAAAAAAAAAAGTGTGCGTGCATGCAAACTTTTTTTTTTTTTTGCGTCCTGGAATTTGTTTGAGTGTTTATGAATACAACTTGCATCGTTTAAGTCAGAAAGAGGCAGCAAAAAATAGAGGAAGCAAAAGAGGAAGCCAAAAGAGAAAGCTAAAGCAGAAAAATGAAGGGGTCAGTGTTAGCGTTTCCCAAAGGGGGACGCAAACGCATTCCCTAAGGATCCACCAATGGATCTTCCTTTATTTTTTTTGCCGCCTACTTGGATCAGCACTAGTCTTTGGTTCACACTTCATTTTGTAGCACAAAACAAAGCAAACGTGCTCCGCACACCTGCAAGTTCAGACTCGCCCCAGCATCTGCGCGCGCATGGCTTCTGCCCCGTGATGTCGACTCCCTTTCGCCTTTGTCCTTCACCAATCTCCTCCTCTCTATGCGGCGGGCTTCCCTTTAGACTGTTTTGTCCACAGACGAACGCCATCAGGTGGATACTAATGTGAGCACATTAAAATCGCCAGAGTACCCCTTTAAGAGGAGCCCTCACCTTCCGTCCTGCAGCTCCGCTGCCCGACGCTGCCGGTCCGCAACCGCGGAGAGGGCGGTACCCCAGACTCGCGGCTTCCCTCCCGCGAGTCTGCCAATGAAGGCGAGGCTCGGTGCGAGGGTGGTGCCACCCCGTTGACGTGGGCGGCGCTGCCCGCAGCGGCGTTCCCGGCTCCGCCGTCTCCGGTGTTGTCCCCCCGCCCGGTCTCCGCCTTTGCCGTGGCGCCGGGTGCACCGGGGTTAGAGGCGGCGTGGTGGTGTTTGAGGCCCCGTCTCCGCCTGTGCTGCTGCTGCCGCTGCAGCGGTAGGTCTGCCAGGTTGAGCCGGTACACGTGTTGGGCCAGGATGCGTGTAAGCGTCTCCATCGTTTTCTGCGGGACACCAAACGCGCCGTGGTTCTTTGGGACCGGACCAAACCCAACTACGGCCCAAACCGGGACCGGGTGTGAGCATGGCCTGGGTGCAACCTCGACCCCGGCACGAAACCAGACCGCAGCGTGAGCTCGGGACAGGTGCAAACCCAGCTTCGGAATAAACGCGGCCCCGAACCGGGTCCGGCGTAAAGCCAGCCTCGGCGTGAACTCGACCCCCAGCACGAAGCCAGACCCATCACAAACTTAACCCCAGTGTAAACCCGTTCTCGACATAAACACGGCCCCAGTTCATAGTTGGCCCCCCGCAAACCGAGCTTCGGCCAGAACCAGACTTTGGTGCCAGCCCGGCCCGGCGCAAACCCAACCCCAGTGCATACCCATCCGCGGCCCAATCTTGATCACTGTATGGAGCCGACTTCGGCACAAACCACTCTAGCATAAGCCCGGCCCAGCATAACTCTGGCCTGGCGTAACCGGGCCCTGCGTAACCCCGACTCTGGCATGAACTTGGCGTCGACAAGAACTTTGCTCTCGCACAAACCCAGCCAGGACTCCTCACTGAACTGAACCTGGAACCACAGCGAATGGGCTGAGCCCCATCCTGGCCCATTCAGGACTGAACCAAACCTAAGACCACCAAGGTCCTACATAAAAGGGGATGCTCATTTCATAGCTTGACAAGGAGACAAGTGTGTGGTTGACGACACGTAAAATCACTTGTTTATCAATGCCGCAAAAAGAAGCATAACAAATTATTAAAAAAGGGGAAAAGGCTACTGGAAACTTACCGCCCATTCTCGAATCAGCTCCTCCCACTGTGTTAGAGATGAGAGAACGTTGAGAAACCCGTCCCACAGCTCCAACGAAATGGTGGCGTGTAGGTTGGCCTTGATCCACGTCACTATCAGCGTCTGCAAAGTATGAAAACCGTCGCATTTTAAACAGGAGACGATACGAAGCTCTAAATAAGCGCTCCATGTAGTGAAAATTGGGGAGAAGCTAGATGAGAAGGTTTAACACAAGCAAAATATGACAGAACTATGCCTCCATTTTTAAAAGGAACTTTAAAATTTTTCACTGTTTACTGTGCATTTGGACAATGTGCACCATCACCACAGTTAGTGGTGCCACTTCAAGCAATTGATTTACAAAGTGGCACACAGTTACCACAAAGAAGAAATAATATTTCCGTTTTTAACAAAATTTATGCTAAAAACATCACGTGTTCTCGCTAAATGTACCGAACAGCGTACAAATATTGTTTAGTGCGCTGAAATCTGCAGATGCGCAACTCAAACTCTGAACACAAAGCTCTATGTTCGAAGCTCGTTTGCAGACGCAGGTTACGAGGAAGCCCGAATGCTGCACTTCGGCCGTGTCACAGGCTAATACGAGTCATAGACGCACATCTCGCCGGAACCACAAGCAATAAGCACTGCATAGAGTAATGGCTCACTTGGAAGAGCGCCGGGGCCAGCCTGCCTCCAAGTACCTCCTCTTTGCGCGAGGGAGGCGTCGTCTTGAGCACGAGCGAAGTGACGCACAGCAGAACCACAAGCAGCTGTTCCCTGCAACCAATGGCAAGGCCTTCACTGCGACTCATGAGCGGGTTAAAGTAGCGTTGTGGACGAGTCAAATCGTGTTTACAAGAGAAATGCATGGTATGCAAAAAAAGACGTTTATGGACTCGTGTTAGTTATGTCGACGTATGGTTGTTTTCTTTGTCTGCAGTTTTTTTAATAACTGTTTGTTGTGAGTCAGCGCCTGTCCTGTCTGCTTCGTTTTTCACTTCACTCAGGTCTTCTTTTGTGCGCTGTGCATTTTTCCCGTAAATAAACCCTGGTTTCCAGCGCAATGAGATAAAAGTGACGGGCAAGCTTCGTAATCGGTATTAAACGCCCGACGTTGTTTGGGACCGCAGGTTTTGAGCTGTTTTTATCGGTGCTCGGTATAGTGTTCATGGTATAGAGTCCAAATTTTAACGCATAGACTTCCAGCAGAAGCTTGTAGAAGGAGCTTGAAGGAAAAGGCTCGAGGTACACCTAAGCACTTCTTATAAGTTGTGAATGCGAAAGCACGCACGCCGCTCTTCACTCCCTTCTTTAATGTGCGGAGTACAACGCGCTGACCTTGGACGTGAAACGGTGGAGCCGCTGCCTCACGGACACGCAGCGCCATTGGGTGAGCGATCGTTCAAACTGTCGTGTACCTTGCGACGCGAGGAAGGAACAGACAGCAACATAGTTTCGAGCAGAACGAACCCCTGGGTTTATTCCATGCGCCGTATATATTGCCACGCGCCGTACAACCGATAAGAGGCGAGCAAATGCGGTGATCAGTGAGAACAGAACAGTGTGGTAACACAGTTACAATGACACCACACAAACTGATGCGCAGCGGCCAATGGGAGCCTCGTCGACGCGCGCCAGCCAATGGGACCGAAGTGTAAAAGGTGCCGTTGGCTAGCTTTGCGCGTGGTTTCATTAAGGTGCTGTTTTACATGGTTTCAAAGCTGATGACGTCTGCTCGCTCCATGAGACAGCTAATGCTTTCGCATTGATAACTGCCTGAAAAGGTTCCCAATGATAGCTGAAGATGTTGGAGACCAGTCTGATGTGCCCCATTAGGTTCTTCCCTCAAAAAGGGTACATTTTACATATATGCCAGATAAGAACATGACCCTCCTGAGAATCGGCATGAAACAATGTTCTCTGGTAGTAAACCATGGTAAGGAACGTAGTCTGCCGAATTTATGTACAGTAGACTTTCATTATTCAAACTCCAAAACGCCATGAATTTTGTTTGAAATAGTATCAGAAATTCATCTAAACATGATGCAAGGTAAAATTATGAATTGTTATATGGATGGCTACACACACACACAAAGCAGACATTTGATGGTTTCCTCAACACAGTCCTACTAATATAAGCAGGTATGCCACACATGAAACATCGGTGAAATGTATGAGACATGTTTATTCACCCCTCAAACATGCTGTCTATCGGAGACTCTTAAAGGGCCCATGAAACAAATTTTGGACTGCAATGAATCAATTTATATTGGTATTCCCTTCGTAAGCTCGCTGTCTTTTCTCTGTGATACATCCGCGGACCCCGCAGCGCGTCATCGGGCCCCCGCAGCGCGTCACAGGGCCCAAACGAACGTTACACGACACCGGAGCTCACTTAATCCCTTCACCCCTAAGCTGACATTGTGGTGGAAGCTACGCGCTTGCCGAACCAATCAGCCGCTCCCCTTCCATCACCTCACCTCATTCTCTGCGCGTGGGTATGCGCGAGAGGGCGTGATCACGTGGCAAAAGTGTGGCTGGCCCAAGGAGCACGTAGCTTCCACAGCACTGTCAGCTTCGGGGTAAACGGGGTGGGGAAAGCAACTTTTGTCTGAATTTTGAGCGACGGCTAATCTTCTAGGGGGAGATGGATGCGTCCGGATTAGAGAAACGAGAGTCCGACTTAGAGGTGACTCCCCCTTTTCGTCTTCTTGAACTGTTTGGTAGAATGCGCGATTTGTGAGTTGAGGAGGAAAGCTAAACAGGAAAAAGTTGGAAAAGCGTTTCATGACTCCTTTAAGACAGCACACAACGCCTCAATACAAAATTAAGTTTGTTCACGCAGCAAAAGAAAGTTGTTCGCCCTGCTGAGCGCACTTCTTATCGGGCACCGGTGCAGTGCAGAAAAGCAACACCCTGGAAGCGAGCTCCGCAAGTGTTGCTTCTCTTCAGTGCACCGGTGCTCAACAAGAAACACGCTCAATGAGGCCTTGAGGACAAAATGCATAAATTACACGAAAATGCCGTTTGAATTAAAAGGCTCATAAATATACATTAAAAACACAATGGGACAACCAAAATTTTGAATTTGTTTGATTTAACCAGATTAATCATATTGGAATGTAACCTATTCATATTGAAATCCAAATTCCAATCTGAGTACCATGAAGCTATAGACCTTTTCCGCAAGGGCGCCGCCATCTTGAATTGTCACTTCCAGTATGGGTGAAAACATTGTTTTGCCGTCGCCACGCCAATAGAAGGCATTTAGGATAAAAGCGTAACCGTGACACATTCTCGTTTTGCGTCCCTTCTATTGTTTTACTATCTACAGGTTGAAACGTTTTAGTATTTTTTCGTCGCCCATACCGGATACGCTTATTAGGTGGCTGGTTACGAGAGTACACGAAAAAGGTCTATAGAATAAAGCATCTGACAACAGAGTGTGAATTTCACATCGGTACTCATATTGGAATCGAAATGAATCCTAAAAATTCATATGGTTCCATATGAAGTCATATTGAAGTCCGTACTTCAGATTGAGTACCGTGAAGCTGTAGCTTTTAACGTGAAACATTCTTCGGCTAGGTGTCCGGCATTCCGTGAAGCCCGGATAAAAGTATGGCCGCGAGGCTCAACACTGATTGGTTGAGGGGTGGGAGAGGAGTGAGGTGCTTCATGCAGATTGGTTAACGGGGAGTTTGTGTAACCAGAGGGGTAGGCAAAGAGGAGTGAAGTAGACAAGGAGGAGTTCAACCACCTGTGCACACTGAGGGATAGGAGCTCAAGAGTATGGAAGGTCCTGGAAGATCGCCAGGTTCATCAGCCTGATCAGCGGTAGTATAGCTTTATTCTAGGAACAATTATTGAGTGTACACATGGTTTGCGTTAAACTATCTAATGAAGAGTGCCGTGAACGTAGGTGTGTGGCGTCTGGCAACTCAGAGTATCGCTGAATGTTTCTTATGCTACACCATTTCACGTGTGCAACACAATTGAGTAGCAATTTTTTCTCAACTGTGGTGTTCATCGCTTGAGTAAAATGCAACACTGCGAAGACCTCAACTTACCATGTTGCCTTATCCATGTGCTGCTTCATGACCATGTAACGGTAGATGTTCATCACACGCTTACACAGCTCCACCTTAACACCAGAAAGAAAAGAACATCGATTGCCGTGAAAAATTTATTGCATCAGCCAAGGATAACTGCAGTCAAGTAACAACACAGGAGTAGTCAAACAAATATCTTTGTGGTAGAGGTATGGACAGGATAACACTGTGCAGTAGAACACAGTTTTGTAGTACACCAGAAGATGTATCTGGCAACGTTCCCAAATGTAGCAGCCTGCCAATATCTAAAAGTCGCTAACGTTGTTCTCTTTGGGATCTAACATTAATGTAATTAATCCTTAAGGGCATTCTTTGGTGCTAATTTCAAATCTAAAATTAGGTTTCAGATAGCCGTGCGAGATTCAGAAGACATTATAAATACATTAAGAGCATTTCTAGAAGAAAGGACGCGACTGAAAATCCAGACCTGCCAGCTCATTGCACTTCCCACCTTTGGTTAATATTTTTTTCTTGATGTTTTGCTATGCTCACAACTGAACATGACATGACCCTATGTTTTGGTACTATCACGAGTGAACACATACATGATGTGTCCCTAGTCTTTTACGCATTAACCAAATGCAACATGGTCCTCACGTTTTATTAGATTTGCAATTAAACATAAACACCACCATGATCACAACGAAACATATGTATACTTATGTTGTGTCAAAATCACAACTGAATGTAAACATGACATGTCCCTTGTGTCTTCTCACAATCGCAACCAAACACGAACGAGACATGTCCCTCGTATTTTTCGTATTCCCAACCGAATGAGACGTGCCATTTACGTTTCGCGCACGAATGTGACGTGCCATTTACGTTTCGAATACAAACGTGACTTCCTCGAGGGCGTGTCTTCCAAGAAAGCGTCCAAGCTTATAAAGCCGTTGCACCTCAAAAGACGTTGCACCTCAAAGAACTCTCACCTGCTCGTCGAGGAGCGTCGTTCTTCGGTCGCCACTTCGAGGAGAAACACGTTGGCGGCGTTGGTGATGAACACCTGGTAGACGTTCTGCACCCCGGCCAAGATGCTCTCTCGCTTCACCGGCGCTGCACCCTTGGGAGGCTGGCAGTTGCTCTGCGGAGGAGGGAAGAGTCAACACGGGCACGGTAGTCCGACTTCAAATAAGCACGCGGGTCTTGCCGCCTTGGAGCCCAACATGAAGAACCTTCTTCGGTAGGTATGAAAACTTTTTGCCCTTGCTTTCCTTGAGCTCGGAGATAAGCGAGAAGGGAAGTCATATTTCGTGCAAATTCCAGAAAACACCTTAGGCAGCATGGAAAGAACAGAAGCCTTTTCAAACCTTTTCCCAACCCTCCCTTTTTTTTTAAACGACAATAGTGAAGTATGACGACCATCGCGCACACGCAATATCTGTTAGAGTAGAACCTTGTTGGTATGTTGTTCGCGTGGAACCGCGGTTAAAACAAAATTGACCGCATCTCCACGTGGTGAACGATGTTGCTTGGGGCGAAGCTCTGGTGGTGCTTGTCTGCGTAGACGCCGAGCCGCAGCATGCCGAGCCTTTTCATTCATGTCAGTAGGAGAATGTGTGGTTTTCTTCTTTTTCTTTTTTTAAGCAGACAGATGGGATGGCATCTCAGAACCCCCTACTCTTTTTTAGAGCGCAGCTCTTAGGCGCCCGTTTCCGGCTTGAGCGGCGTCGGCGTCGCCGTCGGCGTAACCGCAAGGTCACGTAACCCTCCCCAAGGTCACGTGACCCTCCAAGGTCACGTGACCCCCCAGGTCACGTGACCCCCCAGGTCACATGGCCCCCCCTGGTCACGTGGCCCCCCTGGTCACGTGGCCCCCCTGGTCACGTGACCCTCCCCCCCCAGGTCACATGACCCCCCCCCCCCCCCTCCGCGCCTTCCCCCCCTCCTCAAGAGCTGCGCTCTAATTCGGCGTTACAGGGAGTTGTAAACGGCTTTCATTTTTTTCTTCTTTTTCTTTGAGCCTTTTCATTCATGTCGGTAGGAGAATGTGTGGTTTTCTTTTTCTTTTTTCTTCTTTTTCTTTTTTCATAATTTTTTTTTTCATCTTTTTTTTTCCAATTTCTTTTTTGCCCTACACGAGCACGTGATCTCACGAGCAGAAGCACGAGCACCCGACGCCGGGCCTACGGCAGACGGCGGACGGACATGGCTAGCCCCTAAGGAGCTTCGCCCCTAAAACTTGGGAACTGGGAAGACGTAACAACCGGTAACGCTTTTGGGAGCCTACAGATAAGACAGGGAGTGACTCTCAGAGGGAAAATTATTTCAAGTAGACATCTTGCAACTGCCAAAGTACCATACAAATTCAAATGCAGGTCAGCTCTATTTATTTTGAAACTCGCTCTTTAAGAGTTAGGTTCAATCTGAGATCGTAACCAAGAGTCGTTGTCCCATAAGAGTGAGGAAACTTGCTCCGAGCCTGTCAAGCCGATCCCACAGCTCTCCCATGTTGGCCGGTGCTCCTAGCACGCCGGCGTAAAGTGGTGAAGCACCATGTGCGCACCAGTGCGAAAGGCTGCATACCTAATTAAAATTTGTAAAAATTATGAAATAAGCTGTGCTGCTACTATTCCTTAAAGTCATCTGATATCCATGTTTATGTACTCTAGCATTACTGTCACTCTTTCACTTAGACGTGTATGGACCATCCTTATGTAAAACAATAGAAATTTTGGAAGGCAAATAACACTGGCCCATACTAAATCCATCCAGAGACTCCTGTAGTTCCAAGTTTGTGCCCTAGTTTTGCCCTAAACGTTGTCCAAACTGAAGTCTACTTGAGGCTAATCAAAGCAAGACCGAAATCACTTCAGAAGCTTCAAGAATTCGCTTGCAACCGTGAATTCAAACTAAATTAACGGGCAAAAGAAAAAAATTAGCACTAAAGATGGTGCCACCATCCTCGTACAGCCTCCCTTCATTAAGAAGAATTATACAAGCTTCATTGCGCCGACGGAGACTGGAAAGCACAGCATGTGCGATAGGCCTTCCAGGAAAGAAAACCAGGGAAGGAACGGCACACCCCAGTATAAATCTCCGACACGCGCCGCAAGATGGCGCCACATGACTGGACAGCGCGTGCGCTCATCTACGTGTTGCGCAAATGGTTTCGCTCCTTGCACGGTCCAAACAAGAGAGCCAGGATAGCTCAATTGGCAAAGCACTTCGTTCGCAATCTCAAGGAGGCCAGTTCGAACCCTGCCGGGGGACACAAGTCTTCTTATATGGTTTCCTACGGGCGTAACGCTTTTCGGTGTCGTTACCGCTGGCTGTTACAACTAAACGTTACAGAACTCCATGGAAATCGGCTAATAAAACAGATTCCGTGTTAAAAAATTAAGCCAGTCCTGTGTTAACCCACAGTAGTGTCACAGCGATAGCTGCGACGCATCACGGCGAAGTCACTGCGCATCGGCGTCGCGTTCATGCACCATAGGGTGCACGAACAAAAGCGTTCGGAACAAAATAGACATCTGACCATATTGTTCCAAACATTTTCGTTTCTTTTCGTTCCGGAGCACATGAACGCGCGTCTCCAGGCACAAGCTCCTGGCATTAACAGTGCTACGACGGCATTGTTTAACGGTTATTTCTCTGTATTTTTATGGGAAGTGCGTGCAGTCAGGCGTCGGGTACTACGGTATTTACACAAATGTAGGTCGACCCTTTTTTAAATTTTTGAAAATCTGAAGTGGGGGGGGGAGGGGTCGACTTCTAATCGAAATAAAGCATTCCACCACTGGCAAAAACGAAACAATCGCGATATCATGAACACCTCGGCTTGTTACTTGTTCAGCCGGCTGTACCTCTAGCATTGCACTATTCTGTGAGCTCATTTTACAAATTAATTATTTTTTTATTTGCGCGAACGAGTATTATTGATAGCGATTCGCAAATTAACCCAGCGCACGGCGCGCCCGACTCCCGGGGAGTGGCGGCACTTCTTGTAAGAGCCACTCTGGAGGCCGCTGGAACAGCCTCACGGCTCACTCACCCCGCGGCTTCTCTTCGCAGTTTTTCGCGCGACTCACGGTAGCCCATCGTTTGATCGAGTGACAAGATCATGCTGGAGTGCTAACTATGTTTTTTTTGTGCTGACACACGTGATCCGGGCAGTTTAGGTTTTCGGTGCTCGTTTATGGCCATTCTTCACTCAGAAGCAGCCAGCAACTGCACTGTTCGACGCAAGTTCGACCCTGTCGGAGCGGGTGATGCTCCAGCTCCAGTGGAGTCAGCAGTGGCGCAGGACCTTAAACTGTGACGGCAAACAAAGAGGCTTCCGTAGGCCAAAGTCTGGTTCCAGAGTTGGAAGTCAGGCTTGCAACGTACGCCGCAAAAGTGTGCAATCGGTCCCTACCCATGACGTCTAACGCAATCACCGAGCAAGCCCGGAAGATGCGGTTGATCCTGTCATTTGGGAAGTGCGAGATTTCGTTGGACGCCGCCGCCGACGTGCTTCGAGAAAGTGGCAGTGATGATGAGGGGACTGACATCCCCAGTGCGGACGAGTCATAGTCTAGTCGCGGATGGAGTGAAAACGACAGTGAGCAGCTTCAGTTGTCCCGCCTCCAGCGTGAACATCCTAGTTTCGATAACGCCTGGCCATATCATGCACCCCGCGCGTGCATGCGCAGCCAAAGCATGCCAGAAGGCATCGATTGGCATCGATCGCGTGTTGGAGGCTCGGCTTTCGAAACAGATACTTCGCCGTTCTCGCGTGTCCGCAGTAAAATACGCATCTACAGATTTCTTTTTTTTTTTGCTGATGTGCAATGTGGGGGGGGGGTCGACTTACAATCGTGTAAATACGGTACACATTCCAAACGCTTTTGTTTCTTTTTTGTTCTGGAGTGAATGAAAGTGCACCTCCCGGCACGAGCTTTTGGCATCGACAGTGCTACGACGGCAGTTCGTTATTAGCTACAGTCGACTCTCGTTAATTCAAAATCTCTTAATTCAAACTTTCGGATAATTCAAACTAACGTGCAGGTCCCATCCTATGCGTCTCTATGGAAAGAAACTCCTGATAATTCAAACTTTGCTTTATTCAAACAAATTTTCGGCCCCCCTCGAGTTTGAATTAATGAGAGTCGACTGTATTGTTTTTTTTTTCCAGAGGGCGTGTGCAGTGGGCATCGGGTACTACAAAAACACAAAGTACAAAGCGGGTTATTAACAGTGTGGCGTAGCTCAGGGGCAACGTCTTCGCTTCTCAAGCGGCGATACCGGGTTCGATTCCCGCGGGCAGAAGCGGCAGTCAATCTTTTTTAAGGATTTTGCAACGTCGACGACGGACACCCTACATTGCCAATTGCGACATCAACAACTACAACAGCATCGACGACGGACGTGATTTCCGGTGGTGGGAAGAGCCCGTAACAGCTATCGCTGTAAAAAAAAGAATACTGACCTCAGTCACGGCATTTCTGGCGTCGTCTTTGGTCTCCCGACCCTCGGTGTCCACGAGAAAGGGTGGCATATCCGGAGACTGCACGTCGGGACAATAAAAAAATTTTCAAAGACGGCAAAAAAGTTTACATTGCCTAACGAGCAGTCCCACAGTCCCCCGATTGTAATAGCAAACCAGAAGAATTAGCTTCGGGGCATGACACCAGAATGCAGGCACCATGGCTATAAGCGATAGCGTTATTATTGCAACAGTCGCGTAACAATAACTAGCACCCTCGACTCAATTTTCTGAGTTACGCAGACCCCTCGACTCAATTTTCTGAGCTACGCAGATAACTCGTGAAATGCCCAAAGTGCGCGCATCTGCTCTCGGCAGCGGCGGAACCCCAGTACTTCAACAAGCTAATTCTAATAGAACTCGGAGACTTTGCTCTAGCCAGAAAAGCGAGTGCAGAAGCGGCGCGACTGTGGTGCAAGCTACGTACGACCATCTGTATCCAGTCCCGGTAGGTGTAGATGACGTTCTTGGTCGTGTGGGACTGCGAGAAGGGTGCCAGGAAGGCCTGCCTCAGCACCTCGTGCACCAGGTTCACGTTTTCTCGCTTGGAGTACAGCACGTTTCGCACCACCTGCGTCTGATGACGACGGCACTTCTGAAACCTCGGGACACTTTAAAACGAACACTTCCGCCAACGTTCGGACTCGAACATTGGCGGGCTTGAACATTGGCGGTAAACACACTGGTCCAAGGTGCGTTCCAGGCCACGAGTTCTCTGTTCGTAGTAGCGCGTCTGGTAGCTGCTGGTCGACAAAAGAAAAAGTGCCCTTCGAAGTATTTTTTCTCCCCCTTCTTGGAGCACGAGCCCTCGTTCGTAACGAACCGACGTATTCCCTAAAACCGTACGAAAGGCAAGGCAGCCGTCGCTACGACTAGCAGATGACGGCTCGTTTGAGCAAACCCTACGTCCCTCCGATCGAGGCTGGATGCCACTACGCCACAGCACCCTCTGCGCAAGGAGCAGACAAACCTGCTGGCCGTACAAGCTGTAACCTCCGCCACAATTCGTATGAACTTACCGAGAAAAACTCGTTCAGGGAAAATTTAAGTTCGTCTAGACCGTACCTTATAAAACTCGGAGATGTACACCGTGCGATGCGGACGAGCTTGGCACATGCTGCGTCGGTGCGCGACGTCACACGATGCCATCAGGTCACGGGGGACTCTGACATCGCGTGGCACCGTGGTGTCACGTGACGCACGTCACATGGAATCACGACCTCGTCCTACGAGCGGTAGAGTCCCTACGAAGCTTAATTGCTGGTATGACCTTGACCCGTATGTCAGTCGAGCGTAAAGTCGCGGTCACACTGCTATTACATCCTACCAAAGAGTCTGCAAAGAATGTCCGAGGTGTGTTCCACACTTGTATGGAGGTCCTGTCACGGTCACACAAAAGCTGTCTCCAAACATGTTCAAAGCATGCATATGTATGTATGTACGAGTGTAAAAGATAACAAGGCCAACATGACCTTGACCAGTCAGTCTAGCCATGCTCACTCCCAAACATTCTAGGTTGAATATTCGAGATACCGAGCATAAAAGATAAGGAGTCGAACGTGGCCTTGCCAAATCACTCTCCCGACGACGAGACACACACTCTCTCGAACCAGCTGTAGCGTCGACGCCGCGACGTTCGCTTCCGTTTTTTTGACGCTCGTTCTCTCTTTTGCTTCCGGCAACGAGTTCGTTGATTAAACCTTCATTTCTGGCTTACGCTTGTCGAGCCTTTTCCTTTCGCAACAGAGTGATTGCGGCTTAATGTTGCTCTCCTCACGAAATGCAGCCCTATGATACATTCTGCGGGAAAAGCGACGGTGCAATCTGCCTCTCCGAAAGGCGTCAACCGTTGGGCACCGACCTGCGTGAGGCTGCGGTGTCCTGCGGAGGCGTGCTCCGCCTGCGCCGCCGTCTGCTGCAGCTGTCCGTCGGAGTCCCGCTCCGACAGGCTGCCGATGGAGAGCGAGGGCACCGCAGACGACGAAGACGACGAGGAGCCGGACTGGCTTTCGTGGGCGCCGCCCCCGGTCGCCACCAGAGCAGAACGCTCGCCGCAGTCCGCCAGCTCTTGCTTCCTGGTGCAGGTACGATGCCCGGGAACCAATGGTTTGAAATTGACAAGATAGGGGCAAAGCTTTGTGTACCGTAGTGACAAGCTCTTAAACAGAGATTTCAAAGATGGCAATCACAGCACGAACAAGCGATTGATGATTTTCCCCATCTTTTTCTCGCAATCGAAAGATTGTCATCGAAACTATTAGTGGGGTAAAGTGGTAATTTGAGCTAGTTGGTACATCACTAATATTAAACAGCGCACAAAACGTCGGCGGAAGAGAAAAGGACAGTAGAACGAAAGAGCGCTGACTTCCAACTGATTTATTTAAAAAGAAGGAAAAAGAAGTCACGAAAATTGAACCCCACGTGAAGTGAACACAGGACAAAAGAAAACGAAGAAGAAGAAAAGGAAGAAAATATGTACAAACTAGATCTATAAATTTGAGAAAAAGAAGGAAGGAAGGAAAAAGAAAGAAAGAAATGAAAAAAAGTTAAAAAATAAATGGAAAAATTAGAAAACGGTAATTTCACCCTTGGCCCGCCAAAGTTACTGCGCATAGGCATTGGCCAAAAAAGACACCTCCTTAACACTCATCGAGAGGGACGGTTGGCTGACGCATTGCTGTCCTAGTTTTTGAATTTGAAAGGCCTCGAAGATCTCTCGAGTAGTCCGATCTTGAAATCTCCCCAGAACAGTTGTTTCACCAAAAGTCGGTGTGCACAGGCAGGAGCGACAGTGTGTAGGCAAGTGTCCGCCAACCGTGGCTTGAAGTGAATAGAAATGTTCTCTAAGCCGGTCATTGACGCATCGTTCAGTCTGTCCTATATAGCATCTACCACAGGTCAGAGGGATCTTGTAGACCACACCGTCCGTGCAGGTGCAACAAGAGGCACAAGAACAAGTTCGTTACCTGCATGGACGGTGTGGTCTACAAGATCCCTCTGACCTGTGGTAGATGCTATATAGGACAGACTGAACGATGCGTCAACGACCGGCTTAGAGAACATTTCTATTCACTTCAAGCCACGGTTGGCGGACACTTGCCTACACACTGTCGCTCCTGCCTGTGCACACCGACTTTTGGTAAAACAACTGTTCTGGGGAGATTTCAAGACCGGACTACTCGAGAGATCTTCGAGGCCTTTCAAATTCAAAAACTAGGACAGCAATGCGTCAGCCAACCGTCCCTCTCGATGAGTGTTAAGGAGGTGTCTTTTTTTGGCCAATGCCTATGCGCAGTAACTTTGGCCGGCCAAGGGTGAAAATACCGTTTTCTAATTTTTCCATTTATTTTTTAACTTTTTTTCATTTCTTTCCTTCTTTTTCCTTCCTTCCTTCTTTTTCTCAAATTTATAGATCTAGTCTGTAGATATTTTCTTCCTTTTCTTCTTCTTCGTTTTCTTTTGTCTTGTGTTCACTTCACGTGGGGTTCAATTTTCGTGACTTCTTTTTCCTTCTTTTTAAATAAATCAGTTGGGAGTCAGCACTCTTCCGTTCTACTGTCCTTTTCTCTTCCGCCGACGTTTTGTGCGCTGTTTAATATTAGTAGTGGGGTAAAGTTTGCTTATCCCCGTTGCCAACTTACGAAGCACGGATTGATGTTTGCCGATACCGCCCTCGGGTGAAATGCGAAAAGCACCGATGATGCGTTTGCGTCGTGACATGCAATGTACACTTGCAATACTCATACAGGCTTTTTGTGAACTGATGTACTGAAGGTACTGATGAAAGTCACTTCATTATATAAACGTTCTCCTGTGCAGCATTTTATACACTATTATACAAAGTTCAGTAAACAACACAATAGGGGTCCTCAAACTTCCTTGTTTCAACAAACATCTCATTCCTCCCCCTCCAAAAGAAAGTCGAGCAACTCCAGTCCCTCTAGCATTCTCGCAACCAAAATCTTCACTGGCTTACGGGCTACTAAAAGTAAATTTCTGTATTTCAGTCTGACTGTCGAACCACCTCAGAAAAACAGTCTCTCAGTTGAAAATACAACAAGGCATATTTTGAAGACAAATATCAAATTTAACTAGGGGTGTGCGAATATTGAAATTTTAGAATACGAATCGAATATGAATAAGACAAAAAACGGGCTTCGAATATTGAATTGAATATCGAATATGTCTTGTAATAAAAATTTGCAAAACAAGAGGTAACAGCAGGTTTTATTGCCTTTTTAAAATAAATTAATGCAACTGCATTTTACCGGGCTGCAGCAGGCTAAAGATGCTTCTATAGTAGGTTACAAGTCAAGAAGGTAGCGGCAAATGCCCCTCAAAGGGATTCATACTATATCCCTCCGCCACCTCCGCATCCAATAGCGTCCCATCGTTTCCGTGACGTTGCGGCCAACGCGCGAGGAGGGTCGTGCCTTTCTGTACATATTTGCTTTATCTCTCGACTTTGACTTAGCATTGTGGAAGCCACGAGAGGGAGATTAAGTCTTCCGCCCTTCCGATGGAAACAAAGACGACTTTCGGGGATTAGCTCCCCCCTCTGATTGATACAAAGGCTGCTTTCAGGGGCTCGGTTCCTTCTCCGATGAATACAAAGGTCGCTTTCTTAAAAAGTGGGGGTCGGAGACAAGTTGGCACCACTCTGTGGCCATTATCTATCCAATGAAGCGGAACAAGGAGCATTTCCAGTGAACTCTTCTTTCGATTGCGGAGGGATTTGAAACCGGCGCACCACGCTTGTGGGAGGAGCTTCTCCTACCTTCTTAACTTGTAACCGACTATAGTAATGCACTCATTAAAAATTATCTTGTAGAAAAATTAACTGTTCAACGTGTTCAGAAAGTAGGCGCTCCCGACGCGCCGCGACATTTCCGCCAGTAGAAAGACCCTTTAATCGGGAAACCCGCGAAATTTCACTAAAGTTAGAAGAGGTTTGACTTATGGACAATGTTGCCCGGCTGCTACACGGATATTTCGAATTTCGGGAAACAAATAATTTAGAAAGTAGTTTGTTTTACATTTTATTAAATGGTTACCAATGTTTACACCATATAAAAGTGCAAATATTTGCTTTTATTGCTTTCATTAGTTATTAATGTGAACCAGTGATGCCAATAAACCCAACAAATATTGCACTTTTCCTCCGCCAGGTGGGTCAACTAGCTTTATTTTTTTTAATTTTCGCGCTTCGCACAAAAGTTGAACTTCAGTCGCACCTTTGTCGAACACCACGTTGAAAGTTCGAAAAAGTCGAACTGAGTCGAACTCGAACCTGGACAGGTTTACGACTTCCCTAGTTTTGACTTCGTGGGAGAGGGATGAGTTGTTGTCGATGGCGATGCAATGTTCTGCTCGCACCAAGCTTCTTTTTTTTTTTTTTAATTTTCAAACATTTATAGTTGATTTCACTCTCGAGGTTTATTTTATTGTATCAATTTATAGAACGCGCAATTACATCCCATACTGCTATAAAAGCACCACACAACAGAGGGCTTAGTGAAAAAGAAACTGAAACTGATTCTGTCTTGCTGCCATCGGACAGATAGAAACGGAGCAGACCGATAACGCACGCATCATACGCCTCTCTCAGTGAATAAACATATTCATAGGGGAATGCGTGGCAAGCAGATTATTCGTTACTTGTTCGAATATTCGTAGTTCGTGCGAATATTCGCCGTTTTCCCCGAATATTCGGCTTTGGTCGAATATTCGGGAACTTCCGAATATGCAACTTTCGAATCGAATACGTTTCGAATAAGGAAAATATTCGATTCGTATTCGAAATTTCGAATATTCGCACACTCCTAAATTTAATGCTTCTGAAAAAGCGTCCTAATGTTCTTTTGTCAATCGGGTCATCATGTTTGTCTCGCCAAAAGTGCATAATAGAAGCAGCGCTAGCCTATCAGAGCAATCAAGCACCTTCAAGTTTACAACTCTCTTGTCAAGAAATGCTAAATATTTTCTTTGCTTACTTGCTGTGCTAGAAATATAGTTTCAGACACGAAGCATCTGAATCTCCCAACGCAAAAGGACACAAGACACGGCATTGTCTGAAAGCTTCCCTCACCTGGCGGCGGCGGCGGCTTGCACGTCTTCCTTGCGCAGCTTGGCCGGCTGGGTGTAGTTGACAATCCACTGGACCACCACGCTGCGGCACTGAGGGGGCACTGCCGAAGCCTCCGCGGGGGCGGCCATCTTCTTGTCTTTGCGGAGCGATGGCAGCTCTAGAGAGGTCAATACCCAATGGTAACCCTCACTCACTGGGTCATGGAACAGGCAGACGGAGGAGCATGCAACGTGCCCACAGATGAGCAGACGATGTGGGGAGGGTGGATGTGCAGGCAGGCAGACGGACGGACACGAAGGCGGGTGCGGAGTCGCCGGTGGATGGACGTGAAGACGGGTAAACATGTGAGTGGACGGACACGCAGACGGACAGACATATGTGCTGACGGATGTGTGTAAATGCAGGTGCGATCGAGCAGACGGATGCATGATTGCTGGCATGTGTGCAGACGAACATGAAGACGAGATGGCAAGCGAGTTGAAAAATGTGCGCAGGGCTAGAGAGAGGCATATTCCGAAGGATGCCCAAGTAGATACGTACAGGCAGAGAGATCCAAGTGACGTTTGGATGAACACAGAGTGAAGCAGACAAACATGCCAATTAAATAAGACAACACATGCTGAGAGAGATAGAGAGAGAGAGTTTAAGGCTTCAATAGATATGGAAATGAACGTAGGATTCAGGAGGTGAACAAACATAAAAAAGAAGACAACACATGCTGAGCGAGATAGAGAGAGAGAGAGAGAGTTTAAGGCTTCAATATATATGGAAATGAATGTAGGATTCAGGAGGTGAACAAACATAAAAAAAGAAGACCATATGGTAGACGAAGGTGCCAATGAACGCGAGGCTTAAAAGACAGATGAAAAAAAATGAGCGGTGATGCATATGTCAACATATGTGTGGATGAACATAGAACCAGACATTTAGGCTCATAGAATAATGTAGAAAAACAGATGAAAAGGTGTAAAAAAAAACACAAAGCACTAAAAAAAAAAAAAAAAGTAGGGGAAAGGTTAACAGCAGCATAAAAGAGCTGGCCATGCCCAGGTAGGAAGGAAAGGAAGGGGAGAAAGCCCATTCGTAAGATTCGAGGAAAAAGAAAAGCTACTATTAGCAGAACACTCAAATGGAGTTTTACACCAATGCTTTCACAAAACTGAATCGGTTTTGGGGCAGACGTTGTACCTTCAACTTACCTAGAGTGCCTTGCTCACTCTTAAATTACCCACTAAACAGTTTTTTAAACAGGAAATTTACTAAGAATGTCACCCAGTTTACGCGACACTCATTTGGTATTTCAGATTAGCCTAGTAGTGGGTCTCGTTTCAATATATGTACTGTAATATCCCGAAAGAGCCCACCTAAAATCAATATCAAATTGGGTGAAAATAAGGGGCGGGTCACCCCATGCCAAAGGAGATGCGGCAATTTTTTCATATCTGGGATACGTACGAAAAAATTAATTTGGATAAAGACTCCTCTGAACTCCAAGCAAACTATTTTTTTTGTAAAAAAATTTAATTGATTTTTGCTAATGTCATGCTCTAAATTTCTGAAATTGGCTTAAAACCAACGTAGTTAAGAAAACAATTGGGAAAAAACGGTTGAGTACTAAACAAATTTAGGTGGGCGCCTAAATACTTAATAATATGTCCCATCTTACACTAAAATACAAATGTTGAAAGATGCCATTTTTGGTTCAAATATTAGCTCCAAAAAGAAGAGATTTTATGAGATTTCTTTATTTTTTTTAGCCAGCTTGGATTTGGTTGTTGGCTACAATACTTTTTTTTATTTCTTCTCATAGAACTGATAATTGAATTGCATGTGTTCAATTTTCGAAGTCTAGTTTGTTTGCGTTTTAATTAAATAACAAAATATTAAATTTATGCAGAAACGGCCATATTGAGAGCCAGAAAAAGCAATGTGGGCAACAGTGCATGGAACTTTCAGGAGAGCGTTGAAGACCTTGCAGTGGCGTCCCACACCGTTGATGCCTCACTGGCAAATGCCGGTGTGCGTTGCCTACAAGGCAGGTGCCTGGAGTCATAGTTGGAGAGGCTCACCTTTAAAAATAATTTCTCAGCATTAACAAAAATTACTTTTCAAATTTTTCGTTGTGTTGAAGAGATGAGGTGGATTAAACTTTTGGCTATTTCGAAAGTTCCAGGGCACCGTTGCCCACATTGCTTTTTCTGGTTTTCAATATGGCCGTTTCTGCATAAATTTGAAATTTTGTCATTTAATTAAAATGCAACCAAAACAAGACTGAAAATTTAACACATGCAATTTAATTATAAATTCTATGAGAACAAACAAAAAAAGTATTGTAACTAACACCCAAATTCAAGTTGACTAAAAAAATAAAGAAATCTTATGAAGTCTCTTCTTTTTGGAGCTCCTATTTGGACCCAAAATGGCGTCAAAATGGCGTTTTTAGGCGTCCACCTAAATTTGTGTGGTACGCAACCGTTTTTTCACAATGTTTTTTCTAAACTACACGAGCTTTATGCAAATTCCACAAATCAAATTTAAAGCCTGATACCAGCAAAATAAAATGAATTTTTTTTTACAAAAGTATACTTTCCTTGGAGTTCAGAGGCTTCTTTATCCAAATTAATTTTTTAGTACATATCCCCAGACATGAAACAATGGCCGCATCTCCTATGGCATGGAATGACGCAAGTGGGTTAACTTTCGGTGTGCGATAAAACAAAGTTGGAAAGTGCTGGTTTTAAATTCGGGGACCTGCGAAACTTCAGATCACAGGGAGGAGCGATGAACCAAATTCGACTGTCGTTTCCAGTCAGCAACGTTCGCTTATTTCCCGCCGTGGCTATGCAACACCATTTCTGCCGCATCACCATTGGCCAAGGCCCTGCAATTACTAGAAGTGGGCTATCTTTAGGTGTTCTTGAAGAAATAGCAAATCACGACAAAATATGGGTGGGCTATCTTTCGGGGGAGGTGCATCTCTCGGGATATTACGGTAGTTGCTGTTTTTAAAACAACAGTTGAAACTTTTTTTTTTACATTCCTAGACAAGTGTTGGAGAGCCAAAGTAAGCCTACACAGTGCCTAGCAGTATGAATAAATTGCTACTTCTGCAGAAACGACCACAAAAAATCAAATGTTGAGCAGCAGCAAAAGCTATCTAGTTGCTCTGCAAGCCAAGTATGTGTGAGCCAGGTGGCATGATGGCAGCTGAAGACTTCTTTCATCAATGTTTACTCTCGAAGGAGGCACCTACCTAGATTTGGCTTGTATATGCTGTTTGTGAAGCAGAAGTCAGGGAAGATGTGGGGTAGGAAGTGCTTCTTGAAGTTCTCAAAGAGGAACTCGAAACAACGCTGCTGTCGCCACTCTTGGGAGTCCCCCCACTGCACTTTCGTCACCTGCCACAGGCAATCGATCAATCAGTTAATCAACCAATCAATTAATATTTACAGTGTAAGAGCAGTGAGCAGCACTCCCGTATAACAAGCTGCGACAGGTGGCCTAATAACGACTCAGTAACATGCATAGTCATGAAGCTCACAAATGCCCTGTGAACATTTTTCTGCAAGTGTGTAGGTTACGCTGTCCACACCAACACAAAAAGCAATCAGCCAGTGGGTAAGTCAAAGTCAAAGGCAACAAGCCAGAGGCAAAATCAGCAATGCTTTGAACAATTACCATAACTATGAATGTAGGAGACGCTCATTAAATTTAATTCAATAAGACTAAATCTACTACAGTCGAATCTCTTTAATTCAAACTTGCAAATAATTCAAACTAACATGCAAGTCCCATCCTATGTGTCTCTATGGAAGGAAACTCCCATTAATTCAAACTTTGCTTTATTCAAACAAATGTTTGGTCCCCCTTGAGTATTAATTAACGAGATTCGACTGTATAGTGACATAGGTACTGCTACCTGGTAAGCACTTAAAAAAAATTAACAACTTCAAATGTTACAAACTCCATATGCAGTAGTATACATGGTAAAGATTTCTCAACGCTGCAAAGGATATGTGATGCAACATTAGGCAGAAACCCATTAATTGATAAATAGTTTAGCCAACTGTGAAGTCACTCGGTAGGTGAAAACACCAAGATTGTGTCAGTTCTTACTTTAAGCACTATTTTTCAGCTACGTCGAGTTCTTGCTTTCACTGATTGTTTTGTTTAGACTCACCCGTTACATCCTCACTGTCAGCCTCAAGTTTTGCACCTGCACCAAAAATCTCTTCTTCGAGATTGCACAAACATGTCGGTGTCTTAATCTGAACGTCAAAGCTCCGTAAATTACGTCCCTGGCTTTCGAATGGCCATTAAGTGAGCAAGTCTTGATCACATCTGATGAACTTGGAGACACACAGATTGTGTTGCAAATGAACTCGGCATACGCTGTCTGTGTGCATGTCGGACATTGTGCGACATCATGCGACATCCCTAGGGTCACATGACTCTATGAGGTCACACGATGTCACGAAGCCACGTGACCTACGTGTCAGTCAAGCATGTAGCTTTTCTCACAAATCCCAGCCCCATATAGTCATGTCGCATTAATATAAACCCTGTTACTATAGATACCCCGTTATATCGACAAAACTTTCGGGGACTAACCAGGTAAACGCGTGCGTTTCTGTCTCCTTGTTATGGACGACTCACATTCTGGACAATTTTTGAGAGCAACGAAGGTGTTTACCACGAAACGTTCTCCCGACTTACCAGTCCTGCCGTGCAAAGGCGATTCCATCGAACCAGCGCTGGCCAGTGCCGCACTGCCACCCTGACAGGCCCCTTTCTTTGCTTTCGTGCGCTCACCTGTGTGACCATGAACTCCATCAGGCACTCGAGGTAGGTCACGGTGGCGTTCTCCGGCTGAGATTCCCCGCTCTGCGGAAGCAGCAGGGGCCCCATGTCCCCCGGCACCACGGGTCCCGAGTCCTGGTCCACCGACGTGTAGAACGTCGAGTCCTGCCGGAGATGACAAGGATGCATTCCCGAGAATGACAGAGGGACGAGCCACGAGCGAAAGGCCGTTTCGGAAGATACGTTGTCCGTGGTACTTTTCCAGTGCTATCTACCAAGAAACACTGTTGCCTCGGAACTATGGTATGAACAACTCGTTGTAACGGACCTTGACGGCAACAAACATTTCGGTCTGTGGTAAAGGAAGTGTGAAGAACGCAGATACTCATACTACAGACTTTGACGCAGATTATGACTGGGGGTTGTTCTTACTGGTGAAACTGACAAAATGGGAATGGATGTTAGAAAAGAACTGGTTCATCGAAACTTCTGAACTCTGAAAGGTAGTGATCTTTTATTGAGCTGTACCAACGATCGTCATCACTGCGTGCTCTAGGTCATATGAGGCTCAAGAGGCAGCAAAGGCGATGACAGAAGCTCACAAAATGGATGCCACCACTACCGAACCAAAGCCACGTAATGTTCGAAATAATGACCGCCGTCAAAGAGTCTGCTATAATGGAATGGTGAACTACTTACAAACTCCCTAATATAGCCCACTATGTCCAAATGTATGTCGTCACAAAATCTGTAATAAGTGAAGTTGGCCCAATGGCATAGATCGAAAGACCAACCAAACTTCACACAGTGGTATGTTATAATCGAATGTCTGCTGTAACCAGATTTGTTGGAACAAGATTGGACTTTTTGAGGCAGGTGTTTAAATGCTGCAAAGTTGACAGGACCGTAGACAGAAGTCTACGCAACGTCGCCTAGCGGGGCAAGAGTATGCAGCCAGAAAAATTTAAGAGACAATAAGCTTCCAATTTCTGCATTCATTCTGCAGCACTTGCATTGGCTCTTGGTCACCTCTGCTTGTTGCTACGTGTCATTACAAGCTTCACACGCTGGATTCATGCCCGTGCGGAAGCAATGAAGTGAGACGTCCACTTTCTCCCTTTCTCTCCAGACTCCGACAAACCATGATTTCATTTCAGCGAAATAAATAGTAAATTTATTTTGCCGTACTGTGTACGCCGTGGGCTCATCAAGAAGGGCCTCTCTCTCCCAGTCAATAGCTGGGGAATCCCTCCCACTCTTGGCACCTAATGAAAATTAGACCAGCTATAGACGTTTGCAAGCAACTGCGCTTCGAGAGCTAGCGTGGCCACCATGGATGGCAAACGCGCTGCTTGGGCGCCAGTCTGGAAACCACGGGTACGCCTCAGCAATGTTTGAATGCTCGAACATCAGACGATCTACCCACACAAGCGGCAAGATGGCGCGGCAACCAGAGGTTGTACTTGCAAACATCTATAGTCACTCGCAGAATAAGAATGGCAGAGAGAAGCTCCAGTTGTCCCGCCTCCAGCGCAAGAAAACGAAGAAACGTTTGCTCCAGCGGGCCAAATCGCCACAAAACGGAGACGGAGCGGGCCGGACGGCAAATCGGGGGTGGGTAAAAGTACCGTAATATCCCATAAGGGCCATGCTCCTTCCAGAGATATCGCCCATCCCGTGTTTCCAGCTAAATATCTATAACATAAAACTTCCGAAACATTACCCACCCCCATTCCCTTCGGACATCATGCAATCTGACTGGAATCACGTCAACCGCGCGATCTGCGGTACCAGTACGTATGACAGGAGAGTTTGTAGCAGATTCATGCGTTTTTTTGTACGCGATCTGCACACACAATATTGGTTGCCGTGACATGCGTGTTGATCCCGCTAGTTTATTGCATCGTGAAATGCGAGTCTGCAGCGTCCGCGACTTGCGGTATTCGTTTCCGCGCCGTGCGATCTTGTAGCGGTTTTTGCGTTTTTTGTCCGCGACACAAGCACGCGATATCAGTTCCCGTGACATACAGGTTGTTCCCGCATGTTCATTGCACCGAGAAATGCAGATCTGCTGCGTCTGCGATCTGCGGTATCAGTTCCCATGAAATGCGAGTCTGCAGCGGGTTCCCGCGTGTCCTTCGCACCGTGTAAAGCGAATCTGCTGCGTCCGTAATTCGCAATATCTTTTACCGTGACAAAGGAGTTTGTAGCGAATTCCCGCGCGTTCATGGCGCCGTGAAACGCAAATTTGCCACGTCCGCGATCAGCGGTGTCAGTTCCCGTTTCACGTGGCTTGTAGTGGATGGCCCGGTGTTTTATCACTCTTTTTTGTAAAGTTTCGCCGTCGCATCCCTAAAGATAGTCCCCCTCCCACCCCCCACTTGTTTTCCACCATTTATCTTTTCATCTTGGGCGGTCGTCCTTACGAGATTTTACGGTAGTTAACGAAAATAACATACATGACACACAGTGAACCGTTATGCCCAGTGCTGCACACTGTCTTTGGCGAGGCTCTTGAAGCCCAGGTTCCAACTTCGTAATTCTTGCAGAGCCACACGTACAGTTTTACTTGATTCGAAAGTCCAAAGAACCACACAAACTAAACCCATTGGGACTGCCCAATGGCGGCTCGATATCGTGTGAACTACGAGATTTTTCCTAAAATCTGGCCAGTCACTCGGACAGATTCCCCATCCCATAACGCAAGTCTTCGTGCATGGCAAAAACTGTTGAAATTCACAACGGTCCAAACCATGTTTCCAGACGGAATTTATGAGAGATGCAACAATCTTTATTATTAATTGCCGGTGCAACACTTTGGTGCACACCAATTGATAACGGATAATACAGTGAACGTGCATAGAAAACTAGCCCCGAGGCTTTCCGTTTCGGAGTACTACGTCGATTGCTCTAAGTTCGCAAGCGATCACATTTCCTGCGCCACTAGTCCTAGGGAGAGTGTGCATGAATATATGCTTGTTTGTGCGTGTGTGCTGGAGGGGGGGGGGGGTCTTTTCCGGAAGCCTGCCAAGGGCCACATAGTATTGCCTCACGGGCCGCCAGTTGCTGAAGCCTAATTTGACGTAACACACTTGCGAGAAAAAAAAATGCCGCTGTAGGAGTCAATATTGGCGAAAGAGCAGTATCGAGAGCTAGCCTAAGACCGAAGCAATATGACACACTACGGCCGTTTTTTACACCCTCTTTGTGTTTACGAGTGTTCTAAAGAGGCACACACAAACGACGAGAATGAGCCTGAACTTTTCGGAGGAGGAACAAAAAGAAACACCAACTAAACCGGTAAGATTCTAACCCGGGCGTACCGCGCAAGAACCGCTTGCGCCGCCAACTCGGCCATGCACATGGCAATGTGGAAGAAATGGCGAAGACGAGAGGTTCCAGCCATTTAACAGGTGTCAAACTCCGAGCAGGTGGAACCTGAACAGTGCACCCACCTGGAAAGATTCGGGGGTCCGCCCCGAACCCTGGGATGCCGGTGGAGAGCCCTGCAGCAGCCCTGGCACCAGGCTGAGGAACATGGCGTGGACGTCCGAGGGTGCTCCTTCCCCCAGGATCTGGTACCAGAGCAGGAACAGCCGGATCCCTTCCCGACGCAGCTGCGTGGTGACAATGATGACGGTGACGAAGGGTTTACTCGCCCATGACCTTTTATCGGTCGTGCGACAGCGTGAACGTCCTTTCATTAATTCCAGAGCGCTCGGTGTGCTTCGGAAGCTATGCTGTTGCTAGCTTTAGACTCTGTTTGCGTGTGCACCCATCCCCCAGCAGACACTTTGTTGCCATGATGATGGTGGCCATAGCAGACAAACTCTAGCGTGCACAAGGACACGGCGGTATGAAGGGATTGGCTGTGTGAAGGGCTCTTTTGCCAAGCTTTTCGATGGGTGGAACGTGAACAAAAAAAGTCGAAAATAAAGAGTTAATGCAGATGGCTGATTTTCTCCAGCGACTAATATTTTTTGAGCCTTACATGAAAGGCATGTTTTCAGCTCAAAATTTAAACAGACTTTTTTTTTTTTTTTTAGGGCAATGGGGGCTAAGTTACTGAAGATCATTCAATTTATTTCCTCCCTCCAGTACAAAATTGGTGCATTGGTCAATGTCATAATGACCAAATAGCCCATTTTCTAACTCTCTGACGTCGCGCCACTGCGGTGGCGCTGGTGTCGCCACTGCGCATGCACAGATGTTTCGCCTCGGGCGAATCTGGTTTCTGCGCATGCGCAGTGCCCACATCCGGTCCGGGCAAACGCGAGCTTGTTTGTAAACAGTGTGTTGGTCGATAGAACCGACCATGCTACAAGGGCCACGACTACAGCAAGCTTAATCTCGCACCGTGTCATAACTCAAACGTGTGAACAACAGTAGAAGTTATTGGGACTAAAATTAGAATTAGTTTAATTTCAGTAATAAAGCAGCCTCCTCCACATAACCTGAGTTGCCAAAAAAAATGTTTCTCTCAGACATTTATGTGAATTGCATTCTTATCAGCCAGTCTGCACTGTTTCGTAAGATTACATAGTCACAGTACACAGTTAAATCTTTCTTTGCTCATATTTCGAGCTTTGCCTGCATAAGCTAGTGGCCTCCACATGCAATTCGACGCTTTATTATTACATGTGCCTCATTAATGAATCCGGACTAGTTCAGTGCTAAGGAACCAGATATTGGTAATATATGTTGTTTGCATCCTGTAGTAATTTTTTGTACGAAAAACTTAAAAACAAGAAAAGTAACAAAACAAGAAGGTTGATAAAACAGAGTTTAGTGCTTCCCACCTTGGCAGAGTTTGCGGGATGGAGGAACTTGCAGAGGATGATGCGAACGCTGTGCCACTGCCATCGCCGAGCCAGCAGCTCTGGCAGCAGCACAAGAATCCGCTGCAGAAGAGCGGGGAAAAAAAAAAATGAGCACGATTACATTTGCGGAATTCGCTTCGAGACGACAACAGGATGCCACGACCACTCACCTCGAAAATGTACTTGACATTGTCTAGATCTTCTTTCTGAGCCTTGTGTACTGAGGGAAGGAAAGAATGGCAAATGAAAAGGCAGAAAGAACAGCTGCTGAAAAAGAGAGATGTTTGGGAGTAAGGTCTATAGGCAGAGATTTGCCCTTGACAAATAGTGGAAAAATAAGGACTATTTTGCATACTTTTTATTCGTTGCCACATAAATTTTATGGTTCTAGGAAACAAGTTCTCAGGAAAGCGAGCGCCGTAAGTTTATAAGGAACAGCTTTGTAAGTGCATAAAAACAAAGGAGCTGTGACAGTTCATTCAGTCTAAATAGCAGAATTTTCCTAGGAAAAAGTCAGTTTTTTTTTAGGAAAGTTTTTCACTATACTATGTCACACTTTAACACTGCTTCGCTATATCAGTAGAGGATGCCTGTCAATGAGCAAAAGTTCCCGTAATACCTAGTTTCAACAAACAGCTGCAAAAAGTCTTGCCAATCACTCAAGAGCTTAAATATGACAAACAAAATGGCCCCAAACCCAAGCTAAACCAAACTTTACAATAGACTCGTTCGATTTACTTGCATCTCTTGCACCGGTGCAGAAAGGTGTATGGCAGTGTACCTCCAGTGTGTGTATTGCGATACGACCGGAAGTGCATTGCCCTACACTTTTCTGCACCGGTACAGGAAGTGCAGGTAAATCAAATGAGCTTAACGTTCAAGCTAAAGCTACCAAGGAGAACAAAAAGCAAGCCAGCATGAAGGCAGCAGTTTTTCAATGCTAGTCATGCTAAACATGGCTTCCACACATAAAGTTCCCATACTCTCCTCCCACAGTGTCTAGAGGAACAAAACAAATACCTACCCCTCTGCTTGAGGGATCCCTCCACGCAGGTGAAGACGTCATGGAATGCACAGTAAATATGGCTATAGTTGAGCTCGAAGAAAAGCTTGGCTTCTGCTGTGTCCACATTGTCTGAAAAGCAAAGTTGAGCCAATACAAGCCACTGAAAAATAGCCTAGTAACTTGAGACCGAGTAGCAAATATTATCTTGTTGGCTTCTATCTGGGCATGCATAAATTCCTCGTGAAAGGATAAAATTTCGTCTCGGCTATGCTGCAGTATTATTAGATTTTTCCTTTGGCACAATGTTATTATTGATTTGTTCTTTCTTTGCTGTACCAACACTGTAAACTCACAAAAAATTCAAATGAAAACAACCATTTTTGTCTCTTCCCTCCCCACATCCAATTACCACATTTTCTGCTGTTTATAAATCCCATTTCCTTTTTTTCAAAATTTATGTCGACGCATTTTATACAATGGCACTGACTTGCATGCATTTTTTTCCCCTACAAGTTTGAACCTTAACTGTAGAAATTTGCCACTGTGGTTATATTTCTCATTCGATTCATTGACGAGAATATTGGAACGTGCTCCCGCTTGTGCGTATGCTGAAACCACAATACACACAAGCAGGCTTTTCAATGCAGTTTCACTGACTGTACAAAACATATAGGTGCAACTTCTAGACAGAAAAACAGGGTAATGCAAACGTGCAACGGAGAGATGCAAATATGTACCGGGGGAGGCAACCTATAACCAGCTATTCAGATTGGCTCATGGTCTTACAAAATCGACCAAACCCTATGCTGTCTATGACAAGTCGTTTTATGCGGAGGGCAAGTTTGTCTGCTTCTCGCGCAGGGGGTAGCGGTGACATCAGAACGCCGAGCCCTGATTGGCTGATCGCAGCCCCCTATCTGAGCGTCGTCTGCTCCTTTGCAACGTCGTCTGCTCGCAACGTCGTCTGCGTCTGTCTTACCTTTCCTGCGACTTTCGGAAGTGCAGAGGCCAGATTCAAGAAACGAAATTATCGTAAGTTTTCCGCAGGTTACCACGGAATCCTGCGACAGCTCCGAAGCTGTCTTACGCACTTCTTACGATCAAATCAGCATGGTCAACAGCGTCACTCAGTTACTTGGTTGCGACGACCAACCGACATTTATTTTTGTACGTGCTCTTCTCACACGTCCCGACTACAAGCAGTAAGAAAAAAGTACTTGATATAAATCGCGACGAACAAGAACGCTGGATCCACAAACACCCGGGAAATGCTCCAACGGCCACGATTCCACCGACCCCGAGCAAGCGAGCTCGGCAGATAGGCCTAGCAGGCACAGCGGTGCTCTGACGGTCCTTGGCCAAGACCGTCTGCCCACGACCGGCTGGCGTGCTGAATGGAATATGCCCGCGCGACCCTTGTGAACCCGTCCCGTATCATACTTTGATCGCTGACCTCAATTTTAGACTAAGAGGTCAATCTCTTCCTCTCGTCATCTCCTTCTTTTCCGAGGCAACGGTGACTCTCGCCGGTGAAAAAGCGGTGAATCTCCGACAGACGCAGGAAAGGTAAAGCAGCCATCGCTTTGACTAGCAGACGTAAAGCAGACGACGTTGACTGAGGAGTCTCGCCGCACACGAAAGGAGGGAAAAAGTATTTGGGAGGGAACTTGCGGACACTCTCGGTTCTTAGCAAACAAACCTTGGCGCCTCGGGACACCTCGCCAGTGAGTACTTTGACTTCTTTCCTTGATGCGCGTCTGCTAGCTGTTAGACAAAAACAGCGTACCGCTCGAGTTAATTCGTCTGCCCTCTCTGAAAGGCGAAGTCGAGCTCGCTTGTAAAGACCTGCACTTCCGAAAGTCGCAGGAAAGGTAAGACAGACGCAGACGACGTTGCGAGCAGACGACGTTGCAAAGGAGCAGACGACGCTCAGACAGGGGGTCGTGATCAGCCAATCAGGGCTCGGCGTTCTGAAACCACCGCTACCTCCTTTCTCATGCGCAGAAGACGAAAATGAGCCCACTTGCGAGGCGTATTGGCATCCACCTGTGTTTATTTGCTCCCAGCAGCACAACCGAACAAAGATATCCATTATCAAGTAGCAGCACGACTTTGTTTGCCTTAGCAACATTGTTTACTCAGTAAATAAAGTGATAAAAGTGGTACCTGGGGAAGAAGTGTCCATAAAGCTCTCTATTGTGCAACGTAGAGCCACTAAATGAGCTACGCTTAGAGTGTCGGCACTCCGCTCCCCGATCTGCTAGTGGGCGCCGCCATCTTGGTGCTTAGTGCAGAGCAGACCGCAACTGTCGATAGTCACAATGAAAAAAAGTGACTTTCTCGGCTTTAGGTGTGGTGTTAGGAAGCTCAGGTGATGTCATTTTGCTCTGTTGCGAACTGCTTTTACATGTCTGGAGGATGGAAAAGCGTTTCCTGCAATTTCATATAAAGCTTCAGATAATTGGCCACCATGATTTTAAGCACCAAGATGGCTGGAGTGTTGTAACTCGAAAGCGTAGCTTATTTAGCGGCTCTAGTGCTACGTATTTCGGGCAAAGAATATGCGAATTGTTCATGCCACCAATAGTGAGAAGTCCTTTCCAAACGACTTTTCGTATATGGTAGGCTTGCGAGGAATCGCGCATAGTTTATTAAAGACCACTTTTTCTGCAGCGACATTTATTTTCAAGATATGGACCATTCCATCTAGCGCTCACTGGGCGGCACCATTTTGTTCGACAGCAGCGCCCTCTCCATACATCCGGGAAATTCAGCGGGTTCGGCGGGGTAAGACGAGAGAGAGGGCACGCGCCCGACTCCGCTAGCAGACGGCAAACCGGGAGGTTGCCATTCTCCATCTTTGGGCTGCACCGGCGGGCTGTACGAAACATCGAACTCTCCCTCGTGGCTGCCGTTGGGAAGTGTTTCGCGTTCTTAGAATAGTTATGGCTATTCCAAAATCAGCCTATAGCTCTCTGTTGTTCTATTTCGGTAAATGATCAACTAGCATATCTCTTTTCATTACTTAAATAGCAGTTGAGTCAGCCGGCAGTACTACCCTCAACTACTGCGTGTATTGCGGCAGGAGAGCACGTTTTTATTTATTATTGCAGACTTCCACTCATGGTCGCTAAAGGCCTAAACTAGTTTGAACTTTGTATAGTAAAAAAGGTACAACAACCGGATTTACTTTCGCCGGAGAGACCGGCCAATCTGACACAATTTTCCTTATTTTTTTTTATTAACACGCAGGTAACAGCGCAATTGGACCCTGTTAGTCTCTTTATCTAGCATAGTATTACACAATAACTGGCACACCAAAATCGGCGCATCTGCGCTTGAAATTTCCAAAATGACGCTATTTTAAACAGAGTTTGCACGCCAGCCGGATGCTAGGTACAGCCCACTCGGCGGAGCAGACGACATGCGGGTGAGAGGGGGAGGGCATTTTATTCTCTCTATTACCCTCTCTGCTATGACCCTAATGGAACATAAACGGAGCATTACAATTTGACTATGCTGGTATGTTTTGAAGATGTACCTGCATCAACAAGGTTATAATGCAAGTGACCATGTCAATAATTAGATCACAAGAAACAATGGTACGTCATATTTTACGAAATGCTTTCAGCAAAACATTTAGTGAAGAGAATGTTTTAAGAGTAAAGCATTTAACATTAAAACATTTTACAGTAAATATTTCAGAACATTAGGGATTGTCGCCAAGTAAATAGTTCATAATAATAATAATAATATTTATTTTGGTTCAGGAGAACTGCGGCGCCGCAGAAAGGCATCTGTGAAACTAGTTTTGTTTACTTCAGTTCCCGTACAGTGTTCCAAAAGCTGACGCCGTGACTGCATGATACAGTGATGTCACACTAATGAATTGCTCGTGCAAAGGTTAGAAGTGTCACTGGAAATAACCCCTATGAACAAACGTGCATGTTGCATCACAGGAAAGGCGTCCATTACAGCATTAATGCCCAGTTGCTCTGCATGGCATTACATAATATCGACCGGGAACTGTAAATAGATTGTTTCATTACACAAATCAGTCACGGGCATTATGTACCAAACCCCGATGCCCCAGCATGCTATCAAAACAGCTGGGTCAAGGTAACGTCTATGTAAAGGGACTTCGAACAACTTATTGCCTGACTAGCATAAACTCGTTTTATCCATATGTTTTGCACGTAGGTAGAGCTCGAAGTTACGACGTGTCCTGCTATCACTGGAAGAAGAAACAAATCTGCAAGAAAACCTGTATTGAATTTAGAACCTCACACCTTGCCCAAGCACCTTCAAGGTCTGAACTAGAACGTCGTGTTGAACGAAGTCTTATATTTGAGACAGGAATTTCCGAGCAAGTCTTTTATTTTCTTTCTTTCTTTCGTTTACCTTTTTTTACTTTTGTCGTCACGCATTTAACGTCCTGGAAACCGATTTTTTACGGCACACGGACCAGGCAAATTGCGAGTTCACGACCGTGAATAAAGCAGACAAACTATACATGCAAACGTCGTGGACGAAAAGAAAAAAAAAAAAGCATGACAAATCATGACCGTAGACCCTTGAAAAAAAAATAGAAACACAAACTTCCAACGAGAATTTTTCGGCGAATGAGTAAAGATAAAAACGTCCCGATTCACGCGAAAACTGGCCGATGGTGACCACCAGCATCGTCCTCAGACCGAAATCGACACATCGGCTGTCTCCGTGCAACACGACAACTCGAGTGAAACCAAACGAAGATGCCGCTCACGATCTGCAATTCGAAATTTTCGACTTCGTGGTCCGCACAAAGTCAGACGCGAAAAGAGTATGTGTGTGCGTGTAAAAGACTTTGGGACTTGGGTCGGAATCCGCCCACTACGCGAAAACGATAACAAGAGAAAAAGGCGGTCGCGACATCGAAGCTCCCCATAAAACGCGGCATCGCCCAACTGCCGTAATGTGGCAATCTTAACTCGGGAATTCTGTCGTGACATACTGAAAAATTAAGGTCACACCACCCTGCGATCGCTTGACAGCAGTAGGCCTAAGCAACACCGCAGTTCACGCGAACAACTCGGTTCCCAAGCGGCTTCTTTTTTATGTCTTTTTTTTTTTTTTTTTTCTTATAAGCAAACGCGGCCGTGATCGTGATCCAAAGTGTGTGCACAAGATCCGTTATGATAGCGTGACAAGGGCTTATGTAAGGACGGATTAAATGATGGGTTAAAGCAAAGAGTGAGGGGCCGACTTACCCAGATAGACACGGAGATGTTTCAAGCGGCTCACGGAGTCCCTCTTGCCTTCGAGCACTTTTTGGGCCGACTTTTTCACGTCGACGTGTTGTTTCTGCCTAAACATCGTTCACCGCGCGCACGGTCGCACCACACACACCACTCGACGATGGGGCAAACAGTCTCGCATTCTCGACCAAACATGCGAACCACGGAAGAGAGCCAGCATGAAATAGCTTCTGGTGCAGATCCCTTTGCGAGCAAAAGCGCAGCAACCCACAAGCGCAGCTGCACGGCACAGCACAGCCCTGGCACAACCCACAGCCAGTCGGCCAGTCTTTAAAACGGCTGTCCCTATTCGCACTCCGAGTGCGGATAGTGGTTGATTCTAATCCGCACTCCGAGTGCGGATAATTTT
Source organism: Ixodes persulcatus (assembly GCA_013358835.2). Lineage (NCBI taxonomy): Eukaryota > Metazoa > Arthropoda > Arachnida > Ixodida > Ixodidae > Ixodes > Ixodes persulcatus. Next base: position 33,531 of record JABSTQ010010181.1, on the reverse strand, counting down.
GGATTCTTATCCGCACTCCGAGTGCGGATTGTGTTCGATTCGGGCGAGTGCGGAAAACTTGGCGTGTGAGGGACGTTAGGCGTGGCGCGACTTGGACGCGGGAAACTTTGAATATATAGTGACTTACGATGTTTGTGGTGTGACATTGGCATGTTGGCAGCACCGATTCCATAGAAATATTAGTAGTTGTGCAGTGTTTAATTGGGGAGAGACCTGTGTATCGGAATTAAATCAATTTGAAACAAATGTATAATCGTAAACATATAATTAAAACAGCGCAAACGAGCACAAGTAGAAGAAGGGACCAGGAACACAGACACAGCGCTGACTCACGACTTACTATCTTTTTCGTCTCCTTAAAACACATCAACATAAGACGAGTCAGCGCTGTGTCTGTGTCCCTTCTTCTACTTGTCTTTGTGTTCGCTTGTGCTGTTTTAATTATGTGTTTTTAATGCACCACCGACTATCTCACCTCCAAACATTACTGCAAATGCATAATCGCATCTTTCTTTTTCTCTTTTTTTTTTTTTTCGAAATTGATTATTTGGGTAGAGATTGAACTGTACTCGCGCCTCGGGGATTTGAAAAAAGGCATGAAAGCAGGACGTAAGCGATCCTATTTTTCCTTCAGTATCTTTTTTTTTTTTCCTGTTTGTTAAACAAAATATTATTACTTGACATTTTGTAAAACCTGAGATGGGGAACGATAAAAAAAATTTTTGTTGTGTTCGTCCGTTCTTTTTATTGTTCCCCATCTCAGGGTCTACAAGATGTCGATTAATTACCAGCTCGCCTGCAATCTACCACTGCCTATTATTACCTATTTGCGAAAAAAAAACAAAAGAACTGAAGCTTTGCCACAGTCAGCACATTACCATTGTGTGGTGCTTAGCTGGTGGGGGCAGTAATGTGGGAACGGTGGGCGGTGAGCAAACAATTTTCAAGAGGCAATTGCCCCCCACACAGACACAGATGTTCCGAACTTCCGCTGCCGCCACGCCCAAAACCCGCAACTTTTAACAGCCATCGCATCTATCGTCGTCTACTTACAAACGCGCCAATCATTCTATTAAAAAAAAAAAAAAAAACTACAGTAACAAATGGCCGGGGACTTTTCAGGCATTCCCTCATCTAGTAGTGTTGAAAGTGTTCAGAAGACGTGTATTGTCTTATGCTGAGATGATGGGGGCAGTGGCAGAGGAAGGGGAGGGAGGGTTCTTTTTTAATAATAGAGTTTACTGGAAATGACTGCCTTTCCTGCACACCTCCCCCCCCCCCCCCCCCCCCCCCCCCCCCTTTTCCCATATGACACTGCCCCCATCATCTAAGCACAAGACAATATACGTCAGAAATTGTACACTGCTCTAGTTTCTTTTTTTCTTTCGTCAATAAAAATATTTAACCCTACAAAAAGAAAATTATATTGATGTGTTTGGGATGTCCCTGAGTTTTGGAGTGGGTAAAAGATTAAAGGGTCCACCCCCCTCCCCCCTCCCTCCCCCAGCCACAAACACATACACACACATTGATCGCCTGGATCCGATCCCCGAGGCGTTTAATCTGAAGTGCACCACCCAATGCTAATTAATTTTCTTTTAATTAAAGCAAAAACATCTGCTTGAAATTATTCTAATTCTGAAACCAGAACCACCAATATTTCCATAGACTCGTCGAGGCTGCATAAAAGGCAGTGTCATTCACAACACAAAGTTGAGAACTTCTAAACCACTGTGTTCATAGTTTCCCGCGACAAAATCGTGCCACACGCGGAGTGCAGATAAATAAAATCCAACACACTCAACGGCTTCGTTCCAACGTCTTCGTACCCCAGTTGCCCCAGCCCCAGTTGCCCCAGTACCCCCGTACAGCGTCCGCGCCTCCGCATGCAATCCGCACTCACGCACTCGGAGTGCGGATAAGAATCCAACACAATCCGCACTCGGAGTGCGGATAAGAATCCAAAATTATTCGCACTCGGAGTGCGGATTAGAATCCACCACTATCCGCACTCGGGGTGCGAATAGGGACAGCCCTTTAAAACTGGGCGATGCGTGGCGAACCGCCGGAAGTTCAGGTTCGCCGAGTTTCGACCTTGGCACGGTTCGGGAAAAGCGTTGCAACGAGCAAAACATTTGTCTACAGCGTTTTACCAAATAATAAATCTATAGAAAAAAACGCTGGCTGTGCGGGTTTCAGTATGGCAAAGTTCTGAATCGATCGAACCTTGAAAACAATACCGAAACTGCCGAAACTGGATTCGAAAAGTGTTGCTCTTTTGCTAGTTGCACAACGATCGCAACGACCCGACCCCACGTGACTCTACTTCCTGGATGCACGAGATATGTCAAGGTCTTTTTTGGAGTGTACGTTGCGCCATCTGGTATGCGTGTAAACGTTTTTTTCAGTGCGCATAGTTGATTTGATTATCTACATTTTGAAGTTAGCATACTCTGAAGAATGTAATAACTTCACATGCCCATGGGCGTACCAACCGGGGGAGGGGGGGGGGGGGGGGGGGGGGGGGGGCAAGGCATGTGTTTTGCCCCCTCCGAAACAGCCGCCACTGCAGGCAGAGCAAACACTGGCCGGCGGCGTCCAAGGGATACCAAGGGCACCGCCCCCCGACCCTTGGGGGGGGGGGGGGGGGGTCTGGTTTGCTTCCCCCCCCCCCCACACTCAAAAACAAGCTGGTACGCCACTGCACATGCCTCATGCCTACGCTCAGAGCAAGTGAAGATCTTGAATAGATTAGTAATCCCACAACCTTAAAATGTATATTAATTTATAACCACGTGTGACCGCCTTGTTACTTGGGTAGTGATCGAACCAGAATAATCGAATTACAGTAATTTAATTATATTTTTTTAAATATCTATTTGGAATGTATTTTTTTCTGACAAATTGTTGTTGTAATTATATTAGTTCAATGGGAACCCTTCATGGCCTTTAATTGCTTACTTACGTTGTTGGTCGCTCTGTAGCAAGGCCATTGGAGAGAGTGTCAGTCAGCAACCCAACGCAGCTGTGGTGTGACGTTATAGCGCGTGCGAACAATGGCGTTACGCCGCGCGGTAGGAGGGGGTAAGCAGTAAAGCCTGGCAGATCGTCACGTGACGCGGCCGCCGAAAGTGAAAAGGTAGAGCGGCAGACAAGAGTCATGTAACGGGGCGCCCCGCTGCGGCGAGACGCCGAAACACACTTGTCCCGAGCTTTGGAATGCCCGCTCGTGCTTCTCGCGTTTCTCGGCTACCGCTTAATTCTTTTCTCGTCTGGTTTGAAAACCATGTTGCGGGTCCTCGCCGCTGCAAAAGCTGTGCGCTGAGTACCAGACTCCCCGAGAAATGCTCTGTGCTACCAGATCCTCGTGCTCCAAATCTGCGACCGACCGCGTACTACTCGTCATCGAACTGCCAGGCTGCGGCAGTGCACTAATCCTCTCCCACCCCCTCCGCTGCGTCGAACGGGAGATGCGTATTGGGCTAGGAACTGCGTATTAGTGACCTTTTGAAGAAAGTTTTTAATTATCATATTCATCACTTTTTTACTAAAAGTAATTACAGTTGTAACTTAATTGTATTGTGAATCAGTTATTGCCACGCACTGAGCACCTGCATCACTATACGTGGCTTGCACATGACGTCATTTCCATTGACCTCCAGAGAAAAGGAGAAGAAGGAGCTCCCCTCTTATCAGGATCATCCTTTGTGCCTCCCGGATTTGCACAGGCGTTGCTATTCTCCTTCCAGAAGATTATAGAAGATAAACCCGTCACCCCAAATTCTTACAAAAGCAGCTTTCCTCTCCTCCTTTTACATGGTAATCAAAAGTATGCGATGCTGAGCGCGTGCTGACGGCGAGCTTCCGCAGTTCTTTGGCAACGTGCATTTCGAACCATCAAGATTGCCGGTCTCAGCAGGCTATTAATGTGAGCTGGTTCTGAGCATCCGCTCTAAACATCGGCCTCAAATATGGCGTCCACTGAATACCACAGAATTTCAAAAGCGCCGACTGCGCCAAGGAGGGAACCGCGTGCACACACCGCCGAGAGAACCCGATGAGAGGCATACGAGATGGACCACACAATGTCTTTCATCGTCATGATAAGCGGGGAAAAAAGTGTGTGTGTGTGTGTGTGTGTGTGTGTGTGTGTGTGTGTGTGTGTGTGTGTGTGTGTGTGTGTGTGTGTGTGTGTGTGTGTGTGAGCGCGCGCGCGCGCGCGTGCGTGCGTGCGTGCGTGCGCGTGTGTGTGTGCGTGCGTGCGTGCGCGCGCGTGTGTGTGTGTGTGTGTGTGTGTGTGTATGTGTGTGTGTGCGTGTGTGTGTGTTTGTGGATTTAAACATCTCCAGAATAATTAAAAGCTTTGACCTCTATTCAATTTTGTTCTACAAACAGCATCAGACAGCGAAGTAGGCAGGCTCTGTGTGAGTGTGTGTGTGGGGGCGGGGGGGGTACCTTTTTCTCTCTCTCTCTCTCCCTCCCCCCCCCCCTCTACCACTCCCCCCTCTCTCCCCTCCCCCTCAAAAAAAAAAAAATAAAAAATCAAATCAACTCAGCTGCTTTCCATACTTGTAATAAAGTAGTGTAAAAATTCACAAAATCTGACAATTGTAAAACGTCGTACACTGAATCCTCATCGTCGTTACAAGAAATGCACAACCGCATTTCAGTGCGGAAATACATGTTACCACATAATTAAAGTCGAGGTGCTCTAAAAAAAAATGTAATTTCAAAGTTTGCATTGCTTTGTAAAATTAATCCATAATCGTAATGCATTTCATTTGCAAGTGAAAATTTTGAATTGCAATAAATTGAATTCTGTGTGCTATCAATTTTTTTGTAGTTGATATTTTAACAGAGTACTTGTAATTGTAACTAAATTACAATGAGAAAAATATTTATTTGATTAGGGACCTTTCGTTCGCGCTTTCCTCCTTTCTTTCATTTGATCACCCTTTCTTTCTCGCGGCTTGATTGACAACAAAGTTGGCGGCGCAAAACAGACTGTAAAAATCATATTCATCAACTCCTTCTATGGAAATAAAAATACGGATAATTTCAAAGAACTCAACGATAAGGGCGAATTAAACGTCAGTCATCTCGAATTAAAGAAAAAGAAAGATACATTAAATGTTATCTTGAATACATGGAGCTCTATGGAGCCAGAAACCGAAAACGGATGAAAATGGGGCCCCATTTTCTTATTGAAAATTTCAGAAAATCGCTTATAACTTTTGAATAAAATACCGGTTTGGTTTGAAATTTTGCCAGCTGGTTCGGACATCTAGCGCTACACTTGGGTGGAGAATAAGGGTTTGGCGATAAATATAATTTATTTTTGCAAAAAAAAAAATAGTTTTTTTACATTTGTAATTTTTTTTACACTGTATTTTTTTACCCTTTTTACATTTATTTTGGGTTGAGATGGGTTAACATTTGAAATTTTAGCGTGCCAATTGGCCCCGTATACGGCATCGTAGTACAGAAAAACGACAGCTTTCTACTCCAAGTCACCGAATTTTTAGGAGTTTCTTTTTTTAGTTATAAACTTTTTTTAAGAAGTGAACCTCACAAGAGAAGACAAGAAAAAAAAAAGGAGATAGTTGAGCGGAAAGAGACAGATGGGAGAAGGATGAGGGCAGGTGCCACAGATGGCCTCAAGTATATGGAACCACATGCACATGAACACGCGATGAACAGGAATCAGGAGTTCTTGAGAAAAGGAGAACGTGTTGTTAAATAAAATAAGTAAATAAAATAAGCGTCACAGGAAGTTCAGACTCCGTAAGATGCTAGCGGTTGGAATATAACACGATTGAGAACATGACGTTATCTGTATTAAAAGATACATGAAAAAAAAAAAAATCACACCATCTTCCCGAGGGGAACCATGGGGTGATGCGGAGCATCGCGGATCGTTATTAACGGTGTTATTAACGGTGTTAGTAGCGTTGTTAGTAACGTTGTTAACTTGCGTGTTATTACGTTGTTAACTTGCGTTGGTTACCACACATGGCGTGAACGTTGTTGGAAACTCCGCGATGCTCCGCATCACCCCATGGTTCCCCTCGGGAAGATGGTGTAATTTTTTTGTCTTCAGTGGACGTAGCGTTGCTGTTAGCTTGTGGGGTGGTGCTGACGCTTGCTTGCGCCAACCCACTAACTGACAGGACTGCTGCTTCCATCACACTTCATCGGAAGAACGGAGTGAAGTGGAGTCAACAGCGCTGAACTGAACGCGTGCAGCGCGCTACCGCTGCTTATATGCGGAGGGCAAGTTCGTCTGCTTCTCGCGCAGGGGGTACCGGTGACGTCAGAACGCCGTGCCCTGATTGGCTGATCGCGGCCCCCCTATCTGAGCGTCGTCTGCTCCTTTGCAACGTCGTCTGCGTCTGTCTTACCTTTCCTGCGACTTTCGGAAGTGCAGAGGCCAGATTCACAAACCATGTTACGCCGAAAGAGTGCGTAAGACAAAACGTGAGAACAAATTCGTATTCACGAAACGAAATTATCGTAAGATTTGCTCAGGTTACGACGGAATCCTACGACGATCAACTCAGCATGGCCGACAGCGTCGCTCAGTTACTTGGTCGCGACGACCAACGGACGTTTATTTTTGTACGTGCTCTTCTCACGCGTCCCGACTGCAAGCAGCAAGAAAAAAAGTAAAAAGTACTTGAAATAAACCACGACGAACAAGAACGCTGGATCCACAAACACCCGGGAAATGCTCCAACGGCCACGATTCCACTGACCCCGTCCAAGCGAGCTCGGCAGATAGGCCTAGCAGCGGCGCAGCGGTGCTCCGACGGTCCTTGGCCAAGACCGTCTGCCCACGACCGGCTGGCGTTCTGAATGGAATATGCCCGCGCGACCCTTGTGAACCCTTCAATCTCTTCCTCTTGTCATCGCCTCGTTTTCCGAGGCAGCGGCGACTCTAGCCGGTGAAAAAGCGGTGAATCTCCGACAGACGCAGAAAAGGTAAAGCAGCCATCACTTTGACTAGCAGACGTAAAGCAGACGACGTTAACTGCACCAACCCGCCGACGCCGTTTGAGAGTGAGGAGTCTTGCCGCACACGCAAGAAGGGAAAAAGTATTTGGGAGGGAACTTGCGGACACTCTCGCTTCTTAGCAGACAAACCTCGGCGCCTCGGGACACCTCGCCAGCGAGTCCCTTGACTTCCCTCCTTGATGCGCGTCTGCTAGTTGTTCGACAAAAACAATGTACCGCTCGAGTTATTTCGTCTCCCCTCTCTGAAAGGCGAAGTCGAGCTCGCTCGTAAAGACCTGCGCTTCCGAAAGTCGCAGGAAAGGTAAGACAGACGCAGACGACGTTGCGAGCAGACGACGTTGCAAAGGAGCAGACGACGCTCAGATAGGGGGGTCGCGATCAGCCAATCAGGGCTCGGCGTTCTGACGCCACCGCTACCTCCTTTCTCATGCGCAGAAGACGAAAATGAGCCCACTTGCGAGGCGTATTCACACTTGAAGGAGAGGAGACTAGAGGAGGAGAGTTGCGCATGCGCGCGCGGTGTGAGTAGAAGCGAAAGCACGCGAAGTGCACGCAGCTGGTAGAGAGAGAGAGAGCGGAGAGAGTAACGCGCAGCTGTTGGAGAGAGGGAAGGAGGAGAGTTGCGCATGCGTAGTGTGAGTGCGGACTACGACGCCGCGGGACATAGACCCGAGCAAGAGATGCTCCGCCTCTAAAAGAACTAAATTTTTCTACGAGCCGATGTCCACCTAAGCCTAATATCTTCAAAACAAGAACTGACATTGTGGAAGCTTGTGGGATTTATATGAGTGAAAAACTCATATCAGCAAGAGAGACAATATTGTTTTCTTTTTTGCAGACAAGACTTTTTTTTTTTTTTCACTGAAATAGATGTTACAGGGGCCCCGCAACGTCATTTCTTGTTTTGATGATATTAGGCTTAGGTGAACGTCGTCTCATAGAGGAATTTCGTTTCTCTCAATTATGTTTTGATCCAGCTAACGTCATGTTCTCAAACTTTCGCGTTCTATATCCCAACCGCTAGCGTCTCTCTCTCTCTTTCTCTCTCTCTCTCTCTCACTCTCCCACGCGCCGCCACCGCTGCTTTCTTTTTCGGGCGCTCGCTATTTATTTATCCGGGTCGAAAAACATGGTTCTCTTTTCTCGGGAACTCCCTTACATTGACCAAAACCGTCCGTCTCAGTTATCTGCATCCGGTCAAGGTAGGTGGCATACTTTCTAATAAGATCTGGAACACAGCCATGGAGTCTGTGCCGTCATCACCATGTTTAACAGTTACCTACACCAGTTATTTTGCATTCTCGTTTTTTTTTTTTTGTTGTTATTTTTTTCGGGAATGCTTTCCATCTCACCGCATTTTAAGAATAAAAGCTGACCCAGCTGTATGCGACCACGACATTTGAGCACTTAAAGTATTCGCAAATAAGAACATTGCAGCGATCGCACTGTCGTTCCCACCTCTAACGTCGAACAACAGCTAGGGCACTAGTTTCGGTTTGAGGTCGGTACTTTTGCTACAACATAGATGGCAACAGCATCAGTTTGCACTCGGCAAGTTCCTTTGGGTCCGGTTCTCAGAACTCGCACGGTGCCAGTGCGTGTGAACAATACCACCTAGAACACAAGGCCTGCGCGTTTCCTCCTCTAAACGTCATCACTAGTAGATCCCCTCAGCGCCCCCTAGCTAGCCCGGATGAGCACCATCGTCTGCTACATATCGTCTGCGTTATCGTCTGCACCATCGCCTGCTTCAGTGGTTTGTGTAGCAGATAATGAAACAGATGCTCACACCGAGTGTCTGTTGCTATAGCATACGATGAAGTTAGACGTGCACGTGGAGCGTCAAATGCATGAGTGAAATTGCCTTACTGCTGTGCGAAGGGCTGTAAAGCCCTTCGCTGGACGCTGGCACTGGACGCCATTTTCGAGGGCGCTGTTTATACTCCGGGTCGCTGCTTTCAAGCGTTCTTCCGCAGAACGAGCGCGCGCGCTAGAAATGCTTGTCTCAAAGCAAGGAGCGCGTGCTAGCTCGCGCTCGTGGCCGAGGGAGTGTTCGCGTGCGCGTTGCAAATGAACTGGAAGCTCGCAATCAGCTCGCGCTCAGCAGTCACGCACACAGCTGTGGCCGCAGGTAAATGCGACGTAGTTGCGACGCGGCCCATACTCTCGTCAAGCTTCAGCCTGTTTGCCGCTTGGGGCGGGTCGGGGATCTACTAACGAAACGTCATGCGCAGGCCTTGTATTCTAGGTGGTATTGTGTGAAACGAACCCGATTATCCTCGCTATCAGCTGGTACCCCAGGTTGACTAAGCTCTGCGACTCTACAGCGACTCTTCAGGCTGCGCGTTTCATTTCAGAACCCTCTCTGTCGCAGACGGTGTACGTGCGGCGTGCCAAAATGGCGCCGCCCATGAGCCGCCGGAAGCTATGCAAGAGTCACGTGACACCAACGGACGAATGGCCGTCGTGGCGGCGTCGGATATTCAGAGGGAAATATGTCAATACTTTGAGCGCAGCTTTCTAGTGACTCCAGGGATAGCTTGGAGATAAAATCGATTTTCTTTAGGGCGGCTTTCCGAGAGAAGACGGACTTGGTTCCAGAGAACGAATTGGTCTCCCGTTAACGAGGATGCCCGTTCACCGTGAAGGACTGCGTCGTGCCCTCCGCTTTTGTCGAGTTTGGACTTTTTCAACGGCATAGCGTCGTTTAAAGGTGAGTGTTTCAACGGTTTTTGTGCGATTTTCTTTCGATCGGGCCAACAGCGATGTTCCAGGGACTACTGTCAATTCGACAAGAAGCGAATCTACGACTTCCTCGGCTTCATCTTGCGAAAACGTAAAAACACTCAAGCGTGTTTCTATTTCTTTTCTTTATTTTTAATTTATTTTGGGACGGGTACATGTTAATGGGTTTAAAATATAGTAGTTATTGTTAAAGGGACAATAAAAAAAGTAACTATAACACGCAGTGCACTCGTGATTTGTTTCCCATGTCTGGTGAAAAACAGCTTTCTGCAAGGTTAGTATTCTCGCCCAAATTTAGCTTTTATACATTATTATTATAATTAATAATATTAGTATTAGTAGTAGCATAAGTAGTAGTAATAGTAGTATTAAACGTGTCTTTATTAAAAAAATGTTTCTGTAATCGTGTAATTTCAGAGAGTATAGCGATCACGTCTGTCGCGACGCACGCAGTTTTTGTTTGAGCTTGCAAGCTGGCTTCACCGCAATGTAACTCTTCTTGCGGGGAAAACCCCCTCGTTCAGGAACGGTTGACGTGAAAGCTTTGCTTTTAGTTTTAACAAACGTAATTGCTAGTTTTTTTGTTTTTTTTTTTGTTAACGGAGGGTTAATTAATTAAGAATTAATACGTGACATGCGATGTTTTTTTTTTACACAACTCTATGAACAAAGAAATTCGGGAGAACCGCTAATGCGATGCCTGCCGATCATCTTCATCAACGATACTGGGGAACGAGAATGATTTATAATTACGATAATGCCTGTACAGAGCTGAAAACGTTTCTTAAAAAAATAAATATCGATTTACGACTTGAACGTTCCAGCTGCTGTTAATCGATCAACCCAAAAATACCCAAGCGCTGTGTTAGTTTTATGGGGAAAAACAAAAATGCCGCGGGATAGCGGAATTGTTTAGGACAAAAAGTACGAGCGACAAGGACGAGTATTGTGTATGTTTTGTGTAGTCTTGCCAACCACCTAAATAACAAGGCCTGTGCATCGGACGTTTTTTTACGTCATTTGCCTCGTTGTGTGTGGCGAAATTGTGTCGCGAAACCAAATCGTCAAGATGTATTTTCACGGCATAGTTGTTAACTTCTCTGCTTGTTCACATGTTCTGGAGATCAACGGCATGCAGGCGCTACTCGGCGGCTTCCTGGTACTGGTCGTCTTCACGGGTGCCTCTGAAGCGGACTTGATCTGTGAGTCGGCAGTTTCAGCCAACCGATGACTAGAGAAACGAATTTCTATTACAAATATACTCTGCCGGAAAGGTTCAGATTCGCAGACTTTCCGGACACGCACGGGATTCTGGTTGGTTCTTTGTAAAGTAAAAACTAAACCTTCGCTTTTTTTTAATTAACTGACATATAAAACGAAATTCACTGTATAAAGTCAGTCTTGGCAGAAATCTTGCCGATAATTAAACAAACAAAAAATAGTGAAAGCCTCGGTTGTGTCATTGTGCCGTTCGTAACCAAAACATTTTATCAAACAAGAAATTTTATACCCGATATTTTTTTTTGTTCTTAAAGGAGCGGTGCAACGATATTCAATTGGAGTGTTTTTCACTTTACACGAGCTTACTGGCACTAGTGGGACTCAAGGATACTCGCACGCAACGCCGCTGGCCAAGAAACTCCTTTGTTGCGGTGTAATTTCAAGGACAAAAGCGATCATTTTCATTCAGTCTCTTCTTTGCAAAATTTGATGACGTAACGTGGGGATCGCAGTGAGTACACCCATATGACGATATTTGAATGGTGTTCATAGATTGGACCCGAGCATTGCGTGGGCACTCGATTTGGGCTCGTGATAATTACTAGCTCGAGAAGCATTCGGGTAGTGACCCGTGTCCAATCGCTGCAACGACGACAATAGCCGAGCCATAACAATGTCTGGAACTCAGCGCGTGTCCTGCGCTTTGCCAACCCCAGCGCGTGACTATGATCAACATTGGCGGCATATAATCGGCTCCAGATCACGTGGCCGCTTGTTCTGGCTGCGAGTTGAGGGGGTAAACGCTGCTTGTTTTAGGGGCGAAGCTCCTTAGGGGCTAGCCATGTCCGCATGTCCGCCCGCCGTCCGCCGTAGGCCGGCGTCGGGTGCTCGTAATTCTGCTCGTGAGATCACGTGCTCACGAGCACGTGAGCACATGCTCACGTGCTCGTGTAGGGCAAAAAAAAAATTGGAAAAAAAAAAGATGAAAAAATTATGAAAAAAGAAAAAGAAGAAAAAAAAAGTAGGGGGTTCTGAGATGCCATCCCATCTGTCTGCTTAAAAAAAAGAAAAGGAAGAAAACCACACATTCTCCTACTGCCATGAATGAAAAGGACCGAAAAGCTCGGCATGCAGCGCCTCAGCGTCTACGTAGACAGCAAGCTGCTCCGGAGACCAGGGCGCGAGAAGCTGCTGCACAGCGTCAAAAACGCCAAGCGGACCCGGAGTTGAGAGCTCGGGAAGCGGCGGCAAAGCGTCAACGCCGACAGCAAGCAGCAATACCTATGACCAAAATCAGTATCATCAGCACCACCCGAGCTTCGCCCCAATCAACATCATTCACCACGTGGAGATGCGGTCATTTTTTTCTTTGATTTTTCCAGGGACGTCTATTACGTGGGGTGAAAAACAAACGCGTGTTTCATAGGTCATTAACGTCAGGGATCCGTTCTAAGCGGTATTTGCGCAAAGTACAAACATTGTTGCATCGCCCCTTTAATGGATATGGTGTCTAGAACTTCGCGGCGTCCAAAAAAAAAAAGTGGACCCTCTATTTCTGAAAGATGACGTCATTAAAGCGTCACGCTGTCGCCGGTGGCGATCCTGGCGGCGTCGCAACAGCTGTGGTGTATGTGGCAGACGCCTATTCTGCTGCAGGTTGCTCTTTAGAGTGGCAGTCCAAGGTATCTCCGGCGGCCAGAAGTTGGGAGGCCGCGACGACAGCGACACTCGCGTTCGCTCGTGATTTTCGCCAGCATTTCTAGAACCAACCGCCAGGATCGCGACGTCCGGCAGCTTGACACTCCGGCTTTAGTGACGTCATTTGTTGCCACTTTGGGACCACTTTTTTGATGGATGACCACATCTCATCTTGTGACGGGGTTCTCATAGTGTGCTGTTTTTTTTGTTTTTTTTTTTTTAATTCCATTGCTTAGATTTAATGCACCGATGTCTCGTTAATATGGACACCTGCGTTCGCTTCAAAAGCGTTCGCAATGTGAGGTGGCCATAATGACGAGACAAAAATCCACGTATTTACCCAATTTGTCCCCGAAAATGTTGTCTGTGCGGAGGGCACATTCGTCTGCTTTTTTTGCAGTTGCTGTGGTGACGTCAAAACGCGGCGGGCTCAGATTGTCTCCGATTGAAGGATAGTGGGAAAACCTCAAGGCAGCTTGCTTTCAGGTCTACCCACTATCCTTCAATCAGAACCAATCAGAGCTCAGCGTTCTGACGTCACCACAACCCCTGCAAAAGAAGCAGACGAGCTTGCGCTCCGCATAGAGTGGGAGAAGTTTGGGTATCGCCGCCTGGTGGAATTTTTTCGCAACCCAGAGTGAGGATACTTCAACTTCCTCTGCTGGTGCAAGCACGTGCGATGCCAAGCTCCTATGCCCTATGAAAATTAAAACATAACCGAGTGGGTAGCACATGTGCACTACCCATAGTGACAAAAACAGAAGCGCCCCCTAAGCGAGCTTCTCTCCGCGAATAGGTTCGTCTGTTTCTTTTCTTTCGTGATGCCCGCAGTTGAAAACTGGCCGGTCGGATTCACGTGCAACACGAGCGCCCAATGCCGGAGCCTGTTCCCGGGGAGTCACTGTGCCTACAATGGCTGCCTCTGCATCAAGGGACACTACTACGACTGGAAGAAGATCGCCTGCGTGCCACGTACGTGCCCCTGCGCCCTTCTTAACGGGTCTCCGACCGGTGTATTGAGCGTCCTCATCCGCCCCGTGCATTGAAAGCGGTCCTGAAGTGACGTCACAAATGACATCACAAAAGCCCGGAGTGTGATGCCGTCGGAATGGGGCGATCCTGGTGGTTGGTCGTAGAAGTTATGGCAAAAAAGTGCGAGCAGACGTGAGTGTCGCCGTCTTCCCGGCGTCCCGACTCCTGGCCACCGAAGCTTCTGCGGTCTGTCAAGCTGGAGGGCGACCTGCGGCAGAACAGGCGTCTGCCACATCCGCCACCGCGCTGTGACACCGCCAGGGGCGCGACCAGCGACATCAAGACACTTCTATGACGTCACCAGGCGGAGATCGAGGGATCACCTTTTTAGACGCGGTAATTCACACCAGTTGGAGACGAGTTCCAGGCACCAGGCACCATACTAAAATGCTAAAGCTAACGACACTTAAGCCATGGATGGATGAATGGATGCTGATAGATGCTAACCAGAGCCGCAATGCTAGCGGCTGTACCTTTTATAACGGGTGACAGCTCGCGTCAGCCTCGTGCTATGAGATTAAAAGTGTACACTACGTAGAATTTTGAATTTGTTTTTCTAGGAACCTGAATTAATCCATATGATTTACAAATGTAAAAGAAAATGTTTTTCAGCTTTGTTTTGATTTCGCCTTCATGTTTTTCCACCCCTCCGCTCCGATCGGAGCAGAAAAGAGAAAAGATGGGATTATTTGATCGCGTTTTTCGTAGGGAACATCAATACATCATTAAGTAATTAGTCGACTACATAAATTTCCGTAATATCCAAAAGTTTTCTCGGTGTTTTCTTTTTCCTTTTCTTTAAAAGTTATTAAATTATACGTTATTCCCAGCCATTCCGAGCCAGCAAATATATTTAAATATAAAGTTTCCTTGAGGTTTGACCAGTCTTTATTTAAATCAGTTTTTTCCCCCGTACATATCTTGAGCACAAAAAAAAAAAAAAAAAAAAAAACATCACGCTGTCTATATTTAAGTCGCGTTCTTTGAAGGCGCAGTAACACTTTTCCCATCGTGCAAAAAAAAAGTACAGTGTTCACCGCAGACACGATGACCTAACTAGAGAGTTTTAGAGAACCATTTTTGCACGTCCGATACGGTGCGATGGACCCTCCGGTACGCACTGCGCATGCGCCAGTCTTCTGCGGTAGCGTACGTGCAGTTCGTACCGGAGGGCCCATCGTATACCGTATCGGATGTGCAAAAACGGTTCCCTAAAACTCTCTATTTTCTACGGACTCGCTTCGAGCACGTTCGAAGGCTTAATTCGGACATGTCCGCGGGCACTTATTGCGTGACCAACGTAACAAAACCGTCGTACAAAAAGAAAAAAAAAAATTGTTTTTTTACTTTAGTGAAGAAGGAAAACCAGCGAAGCTGTACAATGGCGAGAATGAAGTAATGGCCAGCCGCAAGTCGGCAAGCCAGAGTGGAAAGGCTGGAAAGGTTGCCGCCGTCGCTCATAGATGGCGGTAGCTGTCCAGAGTGTTGTGTCGACATTTGTTTGCTGGCGGACAGGATACTAGGCAACCTGTGTGCAAGCCATCCGAACAACAGCGGTAACGCATATATGACCAGTCACGGGACAACGAGGAAAAAACGTGCCGAACCCATGGCATGCATTCTGTCCTAAATCCATTATTATGTGCGAGTTACGAAAATTATGAAAACGAATTCGTGACTACGACTACTTCCACTCGAAATGTTCTCATTAGATTACTTGATTACTTGACATGAAATAATTGAACGTCGATCCCAAAAATACCATTAATTTTGAGTCGGCAGCAGTGAGTCGCAGCAGGAAACTGGAAGATGCTGGGCAGAGACGGATCGCACAGAGGAATCCGGTGAGGATGATGGCGTCTGTTGAATGATCGACTTCTCGATGCTGGGAGTCATACATTCCGATGGTGATGCGTCCATTGGCTCCAAATCGCGATTTTTTTTTTTTTTTTTTTTAGGGAAGTAGTAGGTAAGCACAGAATTGGCTGGCGCTTCAATGAGGCGGCCTTGGTGATATAGCTCATCGCGGACTCTTGAATTCGCGCACCGATCAGTCTTAGAAATCAGTTGTTAGACTTACACCGTGGCATGGGTGCGCAATGAGCAGTACTAATTGAGTAGATGCTCTAAGATGAAACTCGGCAGTTTGTTTTGTAGCTCGAAGCCGGAATGTCGCTGCCGATGTAAGGGGGGGGGGGGGGGGGGGGGGGGGTTAGCGCACCGAATTTTATCGCTTCTGTGAAGTGCACGAAAAGACGGCCTGGCGGAAAGGAGGAAATAAATAAAAAACAAAAAGAACAAGATAGAAAAGAGAAAGAGGAGGAAAATGAACAACAAGAGAGAGAGAGAGAGAGAGAGAGAGAGAGAGAAAAAGATTGAGAAACGTAAAGAGAACACGGAAGGGATAGCTTCACGCCTCCTCCCTCTCTGGGGGCGGCCATCCAATCATTTTAAAACACCCAACAGAGTCACAGCCTACAGGAAGACCCCTGTCCAATGGTCGACTGGGGGTCGGTCTACAAGCTTATTAGAACGGATTAGAATTGCAAAGAAGAAGAAGAAGGGCGTCCACCCGAAACGTCGGTATACCCTGTCCACGTCTTTTTTCGAGTATCACAACCATATATTTGCAATTAGTGGCAAAGTGACAGTTAAAAACATATTATTATTATTTTTTTTTGGTCGGTTTGTGTCAAAGCGCAGCTGTATCGTCGGAGGGATCGGCCCAGGCGGGAAGTGTCAAGGAAAATGTCGCCCTCCGGGGCGCCTCGAGCCTAATTGGGGAGCACGGGACGCATTCGTTTCCATGAGTGCCTGCCGGATGTGGTCTTGAGTCGTAAACTGTGCAGAACATATCGGCTCTGCTTTCATTGTATGAGCGGGTGGGGTTCGTGGGAGCACCGTGCATCTTCACGGCGCTTTCTTGTGATGTCCCTCGAGGAGAGCGTGGGGTCTTTTGGGTTGCGTGTTGTTGTTCTGCTCCGTATGCTTTTATGACCGACCATCTACCAGAAAGAAAATAGCGTGGGAATCTGGGATCCTGTTTGGTTTTAGAAGACGGGACATGACCCCCACGTACGAGACGCGCGTAAGTCGGCGAAGGCCACACGCGCCCCCTCTCCAAAACGAACAAAACAAACTGACTTTGCGGACAGCCCAATCCCTGCCAAACATTAAAAAAAGGAAAAAAAAAAAACAAGCAAGAAAGACATCTAAAAAGGGAGGTAATTTCTAAAATTCGCTAAAACTTAGAATAAATCAATCCCGAACTTAGTATTGTCAACTTTCAGGTCATTTGATTAGTTAGATGCAGCATACAATTTTGGATGTTATATTTGTAAAAAAAAAAAAAATAATAAGAATTCGAAAAAGAAAAAAAAAATCTAGTCACACTTACCGACTTTCTAACGTAGATCCCCATGTTTTGATGCATTCAAGCTGAGTGCAACAATGTGAATACTCGTGATTGTGTTTTAGTTCCCATTTTTGTGTTTGTTTTCGTTGTGTTTACAATGCTGCTTTTCCGCCAAAGTGTGTAAGGGCGCCAGGACCTCGTCAAGCTGCAACCGCAGCTTTTTGTCCTGACATCCTCCCTTTTTTGTGCCAACCAGAATGGGAAATAAAATGCATTATTATTATTACTATTATTATTATTATTATTATTATTATTATTATTATTATTATTATTATTATTATTATTATTATTATTATTATTATTATTATTATTATTTGGGTGAGTCGCTGCAGAAACTGAAAGTTTTTTGCCGCCTCGCCTTTCCGTGGAGCCGACCGTGACGAGGTCATTATTCGAGGCGGCATCGTCTGAGTCTCTGAGACAAAAGAATGAATGAAATATCGCACAGCACGACGTATGAACTAAGATTGTGTCATACTGTCCGTTATTTTATATTTATTTGGTGTCAAAATCTAAGGAAAAGAAAAAACGCTTTTATCAGCGTGCTGAACTGAACTTACCACCTTCAAGAATATTTCTCGCAAAAATACACAGTAAATGTATAACTCGGTCCTAGATGCTTCGAAATGCGAAGGCGCACGCAGTCCATGCAGTCAATTCATATAGAATCCTTCTGAAAACCTTTTTGGAACCAAATCTCAAATTTCGTGTGTAACGCATATCTCAGCTTTTCTTATACAACATTCCAGACTACCCGCGCTACACAAAAAGGAGAAAGCGTTAAAATAACCTAAAGTGTAGAGGCTTTTTCTCTAACAGTTGGGGACAGAACACGATTCAAAAACGACCCAACGGTTAACTACTGGAACCGCTTCGTCTTTTGGGGGTGTTTATTTCTTTAAATACGAAACATGTCCGAACATAGAATTAATAATGATTTTATATCTCCTACAGTATATAGAGAAATTCGAGAAAAATAAAATATACGAACGTACATACCGCGGCGACACCGGCGGTTTTTGCATTTTGCTAAAACGGTGTGTCGAGGGACGCAAAATTTTAACACCTCGGAACTGAGTTGAGCCCGTTTTACCACAAAAGTAATTGAGTACGATAAGGAAATCCGGAACTAACTCCTTCGTACTAACTCTGTCACGCCGTGTACATCGTCGTCAATGCAACGGTGGCGGGGGGGGGGGGGGGGGGGGGGGGGGGGGGGGGGTTAGGACACTCAAACCCCCCCCTGTGGGAAACTGTACACACCGCGACACTGTTAGCGTGAATACGATCATTGGTGATTTTTGCATTTTGCTCGGACAGTGTATCGAGGCACGCAATGTTGTGACATTGGTTCATCAGATGAGCACTTTTCACGACATAAGTAATTTTGGCAATAGTGCGTTCTCTGTCAATGTAAGATTGTATATTACGGAACGACTCGCTCGTGCCGTGTACATCACCAGTGCAAAGGCGAGGGGGGAAGGGGGGAGAAGGAGGGGAGGGGGCGAATAATTTATCTACCTTGAAAGGTCCTCGTTGTGAAGATTACATTTAAAAAAATCGTCAAAATACGCAAAAAAAAAAAATATCGCGGAGCTCTGGGGGGGGGGGGGGGGGGGGGGTATGACCCCCCAAACCCCCGCCCCCCGCCCCCCCCCCCCCCCGTGGGTGCGCCGCTGACCCATAGTGAGGAAAACAGAAGCGCCCCCTAAGCGAGCTTCTCGCCGCGAATAGGTTCGTCTGTTTCTTTTCTTTCGTGATGCCCGCAGTTGAAAACTGGCCGGTCGGATTCACGTGCAACACGAGCGCCCAATGCCGGAGCCTGTTCCCGGGGAGTCACTGTGCCTACAATGGCTGCCTCTGCATCAAGGGACACTACTACGACTGGAAGAAGATCGCCTGCGTGCCACGTACGTGCCCCTGCGCCCTTCTTAACGGGTCTCCGACCGGTGTATTGAGCGTCCTCATCCGCCCCGTGCATTGAAAGCGGTCCTGAAGTGACGTCACAAATGACATCACAAAAGCCCGGAGTGTGATGCCGTCGGAATGGGGCGATCCTGGTGGTTGGTCGTAGAAGTTATGGCAAAAAAGTGCGAGCAGACGTGAGTGTCGCCGTCTTCCCGGCGTCCCGACTCCTGGCCGCCGAAGCTTCTGCGGTCTGTCAAGCTGGAGGGCGACCTGCGGCAGAACAGGCGTCTGCCACATCCGCCACCGCGCTGTGACACCGTCAGGGGCGCGACCAGCGACATCAAGACACTTCTATGACGTCACCAGGCGGAGATCGAGGGATCACCTTTTTAGACGCGGTAATTCACACCAGTTGGAGACGAGTTCCAGGCACCAGGCACCATACTAAAATGCTAAAGCTAACGACACTTAAGCCATGGATGGATGAATGGATGCTGATAGATGCTAACCAGAGCCGTAATGCTAGCGGCTGTACCTTTTATAACGGGTGATAGCTCGCGTCAGCCTCGTGCTATGAGATTAAAAGTGTACACTACGTAGAATTTTGAATTTGTTTTTCTAGGAACCTGAATTAATCCATATGCTTTACAAATGTAAAAGAAAATGTTTTTCAGCTTTGTTTTGATTTCGCCTTCATGTTTTTCCACCCCTCCGCTCCGATCGGAGCAGAAAAGAGAAAAGATGGGATTATTTGATCGCGTTTTTCGTAGGGAACATCAATACATCATTAAGTAATTAGTCGACTACATAAATTTCCGTAATATCCAAAAGTTTTCTCGGTGTTTTCTTTTTCCTTTTCTTTAAAAGTTATTAAATTATACGTTATTCCCAGCCATTCCGAGCCAGCAAATATATTTAAATATAAAGTTTCCTTGAGGTTTGACCAGTCTTTATGTAAATCAGTTTTTTCCCCCGTACATATCTTGAGCACAAAAAAAAAAAAAGCATCAGTAACACTTTTCCCATCGTGCAAAAAAAAAAAAGTACAGTGTTCACCGCAGACACGATGACCTAACTAGATAGTTTTAGAGAACCATTTTTGCACGTCCGATACCGTGCGATGGACCCTCCGGTACGCACTGCGCATGCGCCAGTCTTCTGCGGTAGCGTACGTGCAGTTCGTACCGGAGGGCCCATCGTATACAGTATCGGATGTACAAAAACGGTTCCCTAAAACTCTCCATTTTCTACGGACTCGCTTCGAGCACGTTCGAAGGCTTAATTCGGACATGTCCGCGGGAACTTATTGCGTGACCAACGTAACAAAACCGTCGTACAAAAAAAAAAAAATAAAATAAAATTGTTTTTTTTACTTTAGTGAAGAAGGAAAACCAGCGAAGCTGTACAATGGCGATAATGAAGTAGTGGCCAGCCGCAAGTCGGCAAGCCAGAGTGGAAAGGCTGGAAAGGTTGCCGCCGTCGCTCATAGATGGCGGTAGCCGTCCAGAGTGTTGTGTCGACATTTGTTTGCTGGCGGACACGATACTAGGCAAACTAGCCTACCTTTTTTGCGGTTTCCTCGTCTCTTGAAGTTCGGGCAAGCCAGCGGGCACGGAGAGAGTAACGAAATATCAGTGCGTCATATTTTAACCGGACGACGCGGAAACCTCCTCCACCGACGAGGGCGACCCGCGGTACCGAAAGCGCGCAAATTGTGACGTCTTTGGTCCTGGGCTTACTAATGGTTAGAGCCGCTAAAAGCTTCTTTTTAGTCGAAATACAAAATATAAGTGGCGCGAACCGTTTCAATTATTTATAAAAGTAGTTTTTGTTCAGTATTTTAGATCAGAAAAGAAACGAATGCAGTTTATAAAGTATGGAAACAAGAAATGACCCGTCGACATACCCGCCACCAAGCGGTGGAAAAGGCGGCGCATACTAGAAAGGAGTAGTGGGATCAGGCGCCGACACGGAAGAGGTCCCGGATGTACGCGGCGGCGCTGCGGTCGTATAGACAGGATGATCCGACCGGCTCCGAGCGTTCCGAAGGCTGTCGGCGAGAAGCTTTGTCTTGTGGTTTGGCCGTTTCGCGGTATGGCAGCGCGAAGTGGCTCCCATTCTGAACTGATCTTTACCCCGTGTTTGCTGTCGTTTGTGGCCAATGAAGTGTCATGCCGAATTAGTGTTTAATCGCGCAGCAAATGCAATGAGAGCCGCTCCGGCTGCACGCTGCATACAACCTATCCAAAACATGCTTTAGTGGCGCCCTCTTGCACCGTCTACACGGAGTGCGGCAGCCGTGAGCGCTCGCGATGAGCCCACTACCCCTCCTCTAGTTCACGGCCACTCAAGCAACCAAGGACGTCATGAGGGAGGTTATTTTTTGCTTGTTTTTGTAATCTTAATTAGCCTATAACTTTTAAAATAAAGCGAATTTCGAGAAAAGAAAAGTTTCACTAAGTTACTACGTTCAGTGCGCTCAGGTTCGGTGCAAATTAAAAACCAGTAAAAAAGTCCTTGCAGGGCCCCTTTAAAGGGTAACTGCAAAGGAAAAAAAGTGTATTTTTAACAGCCTAATTGGGACAAGCATGTCACAAAACAATTTTTCCGCCAAAAACAAAAATTTTTACAGCAATATTTATTGCGCGATACTGATTTTAGTTTGCGCCTATTTCGTCCGTTTTAAATCGTGCGCCACAAAGTTGGTACTATACGTCACGTAGTGGCAGCTAGAGCACTATATAGCTCCTTCGGAGCAGAGTAGCGCAATCCTGAACGCCATCTCTTGGCGACTAGCGGCGAACGGCCGGAGGTTCCAACTCCGGTCAGAAATGCATGGGGAACGTGAGAAAATCGTTGTTTCTTCAATATTGTGGAGATGTACGGAACGACAATAGTTTTTGAAATAATAAAGGAACATTTTAGAATAATTTGCGCTGAGTTGTGTGCCAAATAAGGACGTAATTTTTTTTTTAAAAATTGCATGAGCGGCATCATGCAGCAGACGACGCGGCGACGTCACAGCGTTCACGTGACCCGCTCCAGCCAACCCAAAAAGCCCATCTCCGCTGCGAGCAAGAATCGTCTGCTTCAAACGCCATTGCCTTGGAAATTGCCTTTTCAAAATTTGCACACGCATCCGATATTATTAAAACTTTGATAAAGTTTTAGCGGGAGTTTCAAATGTGGAGAAGTTGTGACTCCGACTAAATTACGTCCTGTGGCGTAAATATTGCTAGAAAAAATTTGTTTTTTCGCGGAAGATTTGTTTTGTGGCATGCTTGTCCCATATAGGCTGTTTAACAAAACACTTTTTTTTTCTTTGAAGTTACCCTTTAACAGCTCCGCTGTAAAAACACTTTTTACACAGTGTTGCGCGTTTCATTAAAGTGCCCTTTCTCTCTCCCACGCGTGAGCGCAGGACTGCTGCTGGGGGAGACGTGTTCCAACGACATCGAGTGCAGCTCGTTGCTCATGTGCAATGGCAACAAATGCGTCTGCATGCCCGGCTACAAGCAGGTCAAGGACTGGTGTGAACCGCTTCAAAAACGGGACGGTAAATACAATATTTTTTATGTGGGATTGTTTTACTGTTGCATCACGTCATCGTTAAATTCGGCGCCGCGGGCCTTCATATATGGTATGGGCCACTTGTCCTTTTGCGCATCGCCGCGGTTCTCCTGAACCAAAATGAGTAATAATAATAATAATAATAATAATAATAATAATAATAATAATAATAATAATAATAATAATATTGTTATTATTATTATTTTTATTATTATTATTATTATTAATAGATCACGCATGTAACACAATCTATCAGCAGCAGCATCAATCTTAAAAGGGATACTTCAACAAAATTTGAAATACCCGTCGTGTTCAGAAATAGGCTGAATATGATCCACATTATCCGTAAATGACAATCGCTGCTTTGTATTCTGGGCCTGCTGGCTGTATTTTTCGTTATAAACGGCCCACTGTGGCAAGCGCTCGGAGAGCAGCCAGAGGAGAGCCTGTGACATCCGCTGCAATCGTGACGTAGATTGTCTCGGGACGAGCAGAGCTGCAACGAGGCTGACGTCGAGAGTATACCAGCCGTTCCAGCCACCCAAGCGGCCGAAGCACGTCAGCGATCGGGCCACCGCAACTAACCCCAAAGCTGCTTTTGTACGAATTTTGAGTGACGGGTTAATCTTCTATAATCTTGTAGAGGGACAATAGCGACGTCTGGGACGCACAAAAGAGAGTCTCGGGGAGAGTGGAGTTCCTCCTTCAGCTCTTCCCTCGTCGTAGCCGGAGGCGAGACAGTTATCGTCACTACCTGTCAACGTTCCTAGACGGACATTACAAACGAGGCGTTAGCGACATCCACCAGGTGCTCTTTGCTAATCGCTTAATTCGGTATAAAATTCCTTTTCGTGTCTTTTTTCAGTAAGAGATTGCCGTGTCTGATGTGATACCGCTCCCTTGAACCCGAATACCAAGAAATAAGCGCCGAAATTTCGTTGTAGTATCCCTTTAAGACTTACAATATAAACAAAAAGTAATAATCAAAACGAAAAAAAAAACATATTTTTTGCTTTTAATGTGCAAGAAACGAAAGCGATAGCTGTAGCACGGTTGCGCAATGCGGGTGGAATGGTGCCATCACGTACCTGAGGACGGAGGTGCGACGCGTTAATTCTCATAGCCGTCGTGGTTGGCGTCGCGGATGCCACTGACGGCCGCCACCAGTGCTCGGTGATCCGTGAAGTGGGTAAGCGCGGTGGAAGTTTGTTAAACCATCCAACATTACGCGTAGCCAAAGTGGGACTTCGCATAACGCGAGTAATGTTTGAAAACAAGTCTTTCAATCAGACGACACGGAATACTTCGTCTCATCGTTACTGGCAGGATGCCGGGGCGGCCGACGGCCGACGGGAAAACCCGACTTCCCTGGCCTCGCGCCAAAAGCGCAGAGAAGTTTTTTTTTTTTTCCGTAGTGGTGACGACAGGAGACAAGGTCGAAATTTCTGCAAATTGTCGCCCGTAAAGCTAGATCGCTTCAATATATAAGAACCTTGCAAAAAATATATTTTTTTTTGTATATACAACACTTGGGTTACAAGCTCAACAGTATCGGCGCGTTAGTCGGTTTTGAGGCAAATTGGCGACCATGAAAAATAACGGTGAAATACTTCAATTAAGAATATATTTTTTTTTTTCTTTCTTTCCGTTGACAGACTTGGACAGCTTCATCGAGTTTCCCGTGGACGAGCCCAACTTTCTGACCGTCATAATCAGAGGCCTGGGCATCATCATCCTCAAGGTCACACTCTTCTATCTTCTTGCAAAGTGAGTCCGCGTATAAAGGACCTTCTCCTTGCAAAGTGAGTCCTCGTATAGAGGACCTTCATGTGCATTAAACTTGTCTTTTTTTTTATTTCGTACGTTTACTTTGTCGCGTAAAATCGAAATGGACGTAATGCAGTTGACCTCGCAGCACCGAGTGTCTGCGTGCGGAATTCAGTCTGGTCACTTTGATCCCTATCATCATCATCTGAAAAATTGCATATGTGCCATACTAATGGCGGCCGTCTGTTTACTAATGAAGGAACAAATTGAAGATACTCCTAAGCTGAGGATTCGAGGCCTATACATTCGAGACGTTAGCACGTTGCGAAGCAGGAATAGGATGAAAGAGGTGCGCAAGCGTTAATTTCTATAAATCGGGCCCAGTCACTCTGTTAGTAGCACAGAATCGTCTTCAAAGCCCCTTGATGTATAGAGCTTTATCAAGGCGTCTATCTGAGTTAGCGCTTCGTTCTGACTGGCTTTGTGGCCATCGACCATGACAGAGATGATCAAGGAAGAATTGTACAGTGAAGAGTACATTCTCGTTTGCCATTGACTTGGGAAAGTGACGGTGCCCGATAAAATACTGCAGGCTACAGGTTCATTGCCGGCATTAGTACGGCAAAAGTTAAACCGCCATTTCAGCCACCAGATGGTACTGAATTTCGGAAAGGGTGTATTCAGTCCGAGGAGAGGAGGGGGCTGCGTTGTCAGGCTGACGAGGAACTTTAGGCCCTTTTCAAGATTTAGTGACATCTGGTGGCTCAAAAAGCAGTTACTGTCAGTTTCGCATGTCAGTGGCAGATTATATTTGATTCTTCGATCACTTCAAATTGTTTTTTTTTTATTTGTTTCATTTTCGACTGCGTAGGCATAAGAACTGACCGACTCATAAGCCACCTGATTAAGTTTCCGCCATGAAAAGGCTTTGGAGCTATATTACGTGCCGAGATATTGATTGAACCACACTCCAAAATAAACACCTACGCAGACGTTCTGTCTAACTCATGCGTTGTGTTGTGCTGCCGTCTCGAACGTACGGGCTTCACATATCCTTCGCTTGGTAGCTATCGTTCATCAGCCTCAAAAAGGTTGGTACCTACCTCGTTGGTTGGTACCACGGTTGGTACAGATGATGTGAGTGATCAAAGTTGCCAGACTGAATTTCGGAAAGAATCTATTCTACAGCAGTCTGGCAACATTGAATCTGCAGCAACAGCAACAACGTGGCAGAGCTGTCAGACTGGTAGAGGATTCCGCGTCCTCCACCTTTCTCTAATTCCCCATTTTAACAGATGCATATAAAAAAAAAAAAAAATACATAAACGTTTTTTAGAAGGATATAACGCCGGGATAGCTTTTTACGGCGTTCTGTAAAAACGCTCCATTTGGAAGCGTTTCTAGATTTCGGTTTCTTATCGGAGCGCATCTACGCGCCCGCGGTCCTGCTGCCCAGTGGCTGAGACGCGCAACACACGTGCGCCCCACTTCCCTCCATTCCACGAGGGAGGCGAGGAGGTGGCTTTGCGCCGCGACCACCAGGGGAGCAGGACCGCGGGCGCAAAGATGCGCTCCGATAAGAAACCGAAATCTAGAAACGCGTCCAAATGGAGCGTTTTTACAGAACGCCGTAAAATGCTGCCCCGGCGTTATATCCTTCTAAAAAGAGTCAATTTAGTGGTTTTCGATGATGATCAGCAAGTTTCTAATTAGAACTATATGTCAATTTGCACTAATTCAAAAATGAATTAACAAATTTGACTTAATTAGCCGACTGATAGTTGCGACTATCTCCCTATACTATGTTCCCCTGGCCGTATAACTCACCTGCACAAACCGCATAAATGTAACTATCTCGTTTTTTTTTTTTCTAAACAAATCTGAAAGAATAAAGAAAAACACCCTGTATCTATTGCAAGAGTTGAAATAAGTGCGGCGTGATGGTTAATCGTGTTGAATGAATCATATACCATTACTCAGCCTCCTTGATCGTCATACTAAAGATGCACCTCAGTGCTCCTGCGTTAAAAAAAAAAAAAATATATATATATATATATATATATATATATATATATATATATATATATATATATATATATTTGTTTGTATTTTTGCAGAGTAATGTGCTTTTCTTGCCGCTACATGGTCCCTGATCGCGATTATGAGAACGTGGTCGTCGACTCTATGTCAGACAAATGTGGTAAGCTCCAGTTCCTGACGACGACTCATTCTTTCGATGTAAATAGGTTTGAGCTGAGAATGAATAAAGTGAAAATATACTACTATTTAGATGCGATGTATGACCAACTGTCAGCCGCAAAATTGCCAAATTAGGTTCTCGAAAAGCTCGGAAAATGCTGAATCTTGAACTTCGGATTAAGTATGTCAGGAAGGAGAAGTGCGTGGCTGCGAAAATTGCTATCCTTAATTAAGAAAGGCTCATTTTCTGCTTCAGTGGCCGTTTATAGACCTGAACGTCAGGCATCGGAATATTTGTAGTTTTTATTTGCCATTTACTCCGCAAACTTTCAGTGGGACAGGCAAGCCTGCGTTCACGCGTTGTTTCTTAATGCGGTCTGCGCGTTCGACATTTGCGCGTCTATGTAAGCGCATCAGCGTGTGCACTGCACATCAATTCTCCTTAAATAAAAAAAAGCAACAAAAAACACAAAAAAAAGGGGGGGGGGGTTGCCAATACGCCACTTTTTACACCTTTTTCTTCTGAGAGAGAAAACGAGTCTTGCCGGTCTTGCCCTAATAGCAACGTCGCTCGCAGCTGCCAGCGCGGCCGAAGAAGGTGCGGCAAGCGGCTTCTGCCCATCGACCATAGCCTCGGCTGTGCAGTACCCACCGCCAGTTTACCTTAACCAGCCGGTGAGAGTTGCCTGTTCCTCCCTAATTAATATTAGGGGCAATACGACGAGTCGACGACCACTGCACACCGTTTCACTTTACGAATGACCGTAGCAGATGCTACGAACCATACCAGCCACAGGGGTACAATTTCAGTTTCGTCCGCATATCGAAAAATTCGTATTGTAGCATATATATTGGAAAAAAAAAAAAGATCATTTTTTTTACGAATATTTTTATTTTGAGACATGCTTGTCCTAACCAGGTAGAAGAAGAAAAAAAGTATATCATAGGTTCAGTGCGTTCAGTGTCTCTTCAAGTTTGCCAGTAGTTTGAAGCGCCACCTAGAGGCTGCGCCTCATAACTATTTAAAAAGCAAATATTCACAGGAAGGCAAAACCTTTACAGCGTTGGCCACGACGTCACGGAAACGATGGGAGGCTATTGGATGCGGAGGTGGCGGAGGGATATGTAAATCCCTTTGAGAGGTATTTGCCGCTACCTTCTTGACCTGCAACTTACTATAGTAACGATGGCTCGTACTGAAGTCACGTAATGCTCACGCGGCATTGGGTCGGCTTAGATGGCTGCTAGCGTGCATTGCGGTAAGGTGAAACGGCGTCTCAGCTGCGCGTGCGCGCGTCATAGCTTTGCATTGACCTCGTGTCTGCACGTGTTCGAAGATCGCCCGCGAGGTCAACGAGTTTCCACTTGGCCAACTTCTCAACTCGGCCGGAGGTTTCGGTTTGGCTGACTGAGACTTCAGATAGACCTTTTCGTTCCAACTGAAACATCCAGGCTCGGAATGGGCTGGCGAGCAATGATGCACGCAACTTGTCAGTATGTCCGATTCGGTCATTCAAATTGACGATAGTTTTATCTTGCAAATTTTTGTTGCCAGGTATATGTTGTCGTATCAGCATTCATCAAGTTCTACTTTTTATCTTTCTTTCACAAATACTGGACGCGCGGTAATGCACCATTCTACCCCGGAGGATGCGCAGAATCGGGATGTCTGCACCGCGGATGTAGCTTCTCTGCGGTTCCCCTGTGCGCGGGGGAGAAGCGCACTCAACGGAGCTAGCTAAACCGCTCGAACAGACTACGAACAGTATATCACGAAACTTTCCGAGTACGCTGCCGTATTCGATACGAAGATCAAATCAAATCACACGTTATTCTAAGGCGATAACCGAAAGTTCTGGAAAATGGCTCAACCATACCCGAAGATGCCCGCAGTGTATACCGACGTCGCCCATAGGCGGAAAGTTTTCAATTTCCCGGGAAGAGGGGGGGGGGGGGGGGGAGGGGGCGGCGACGAAACTCCCCATTCCCAGAAAGACGCTTTACCAAGTTAGAAGTTATTTCGTATAATTATTCGAAATAAGTCATTTTGCAGTACTTTTCCGGAGAGCTCGGGGAAAAAAAAAAAAAAAAGGGGGGGGGGGGGGGGGGTGAGCTCGAGTTTTTGCGTTCCCCTGTAGTCGGCGCCTATCTACGTCTAAACTATTAGTTTCCGTACTGATAAACAGACACGAGCTGTTGACGCAACGTTCGCAACAATTCCTCACATTTTGGTGAACTTCAGCAGGATATAGCAGGGTAAGCACGTTGGCAGAGTTTGGCTCAAATGGTGGCGCAGCAGTTACCGCACTTATTTAGTGCGAATACTTGTCAAGTCGTGCTGTCCAAACAGGACACGCTTTACCCTGTGCACGGCAGGGGCGGATATAGGGGGGGGGGGGGGGGGGGCGACCGCCCCTTCTGAGCTCCCCAAGGTCAACTTTTTTTAAAATAAAATCATTGATATACACCAGCCAGAAGTTTAGTTTTTGGCGACATAGCAAATATTTGGTCAACAAAATAGACCTGGTCAACGTTTGAACCGTGTCATATCTCAGCAGACTCCCGACTCTCCCCCTCTCCCCCCCCCCCCCCCCCCCCCCCCCCCCCCCCCGCCGAAGGCCTACCGCCCCCCCCCCAGGCCTGACCCATAAATCCGCCCCTGGCTGCACGGGAGAAAAAAAAAAAAAAACTTTTATAGAAGGAACGTCAACGTTTTGGCGCGAGGGTACGTTTTCAGTGAAGGCATCAACCAGGCGAACAGCACGAATTTCCTCCTTTCGGAAGGTTGGGGACTGACAACAGCGGAGGCGTTGACGACGATGCTGCCAACCTCCGCAATCGTTTTTTCCCTAGATTTCCCTATAATATGTTTATTTGCGTCAATATTTGGATTATCGTTATGGATTAGCTTAAAAATAATTCCCGTAGTTGAGTGGCCACTTAAAGGTTAAATTTGCTCCGTTTAAACATCCCAAAATCGCTGCTGTTTCCACTGGAGATTATCTCAGGCCCCGAAAATATACAAAGAAGCCTTCCCGCTGATCTCGGCCGGCACAAAGGGGAAGGAACTTGTTTCTAAAGCCCTTTAAAACCCATAAAAAAATAAATCTAAAAATAATCCCTAGATTTGAACGAATTTATTTTTGTGCCTGAACGATGACGTAAATCCCTAGATCTAGAGAAAATTCCTAAAGTTGGCAGCACCGCTTCACGACAAGCAGCAGAGTGCGTGTGAGTGGCTACGTCCGGACCCACATCATGAGCACGCTCCAAGGCTTTATTCAAGGACGGAAACGGAAACAACATTCCTCCCCTCCCCTCCCCTCCCCTCCCCCCCCCCCCCCCCTAAAAAAACGTTTTAGGGCAGATCGAAAGCGAGAGAAAAACTCCGCTTCAAGTCCAGCAAATGCTGTGCACGAAGAAAGCGTGTCCTGCGTGGACAACCCTTAAAAGCCAACGACCAGACTCGAGATTCTGCAAGGCAGAATATCCTTCTCACCGGGGGGGAGGAGGAAACATGCAACGGTGGACAGTGCAGAAAGGGGGAGAGGAGGAAGCGAGGGAAAAGTGGAAAGCGCGAACTGGTCGTCGGTCTTTAACTCTAAAAACACCGGAAACAATTTTTGTGTGTGTGTGTGTGTTGCGGGGGGGGGGGGGGGGGGTTCTAGGTTTATAACAATACGTTATTCAGGAATACGATTAAGGCCTCCAATTATATTCTAGGTGAGCTTCGAGGGCTGCAGCCTGCCATCCAAGCCAACCAGCAGTCAGAGGGACAAGTTTCTGGAGGCAAACGTTGCGATTCCTCCCCTGCATCAAGTTGCCGCTTTTTGAGCGAAACCGCCGCAAAATCTGCCGCCAAATGCTTCATGCCGACACCCACTGTTTTCGTTTTATCACACACTAATAATTTTTTAGCTCTTGCCAATTGTTTTAGACTCATGACTTGAGTAGCAGTGTAAAATGATTGTATACATCATCATATTGAAGATGTTTCGACTTTTTTTGTTGTTGTTGCACTATATTCATCTGGGCCCACAAATTGAACATAAAATGTAAATATAATGTTCAGTAAATCAAACAAAATAAAAATAATAAGCTACGTGAAGTGCCACAGTGATCGTAGAATTGGTCGCCAAATTTATATTTCGACATTGCAATGCCTTAGAAGTGCTGGTCGTGTATAGTAGCGGGGGACACCCAGTATAGTGTTAGGTGGAACAAAACAGATAACAGCATTCTGAATCAGTCGTTTTTATATGATCCTGGTGATATGGGATTCCATCATCATTATTTTCCCCTTCCTTGTAATCTTGCATACCGGCACAAACCCACTTTGGATACGAGAAGTCCGATGTCTAAAATACAGTGTATATGCACAAGTTCCACATGCAAACAAACATGTTTCTTTTTTTTACATTATGCACATGAATTATGAGAGGTCATGCCTTCCCTACATCTGCCAGACTTGGGACATGTCAAGTGAGGAATGTTTCAAAAAAAAATTATAACATTTCGCATAACAGAGCCTCGCGCAGTTCACGGGGATCAGCTTTTGCAGTTGCAAATCTTCTGTCTTCCATTATGCTGCGCCTTTGTCGATCAAAGCATCTCAATAAAGCCATCGGAGCAAGCTTACCATTATGCCAAGTCATTGTGCCGTTCCATCAGTCATGACCTGTGACACCACTGTCTGTCACGTTAGTATCGAAAGCACTGTTGGCTCAAGGTCACTACATTAAATGCATTTTGATTTGATAAGAAATGTTGCAGTACAACAGCCTAGAGTCACACACTGCCGCAACAAACCTTTTGCCAATCTGTATGGTAGGAATCATTTGATTAAAAAAAGTCAACCATATTTCGCTAATGCTCTTTAGAAACCTACATTCTAATTATTTCTTTTGAAAACCACCAGACCTCATCCAATCATGCCCTAGGATGCCCTACCATAGCTTATCCAAAGCATGTTGGATTCTGTTTAGTGATGAGGTTACACAAATTGTGTAACACTAACAAGTTTACTTTCATTTAAAATAAGTGGAGGCCTAGACGAAAGCTGGGCCAAAAAGCCTTCTTTCCTCTGACAATAACCTTGTCTTAGTATGCCCACGAATGTTGAGCTACAAACATTTTATTATGTAAATAAAATTTATAAAAAAAAAAACATTCAAATAAGGCAAGCATTTCCTGTACAAATGCAGTGCATCAAATCACATTTCTAAAATTCATCAATATATAAAAAAAAAGAATTGCCACGCCTTGAAATAAGAGCGAGAATGCCCAGACCTTTAATTAAATTGAATGAATATTGCATAAACATTCATAAATAAAGCTATAAAGAAGCATTAACGGTGAAATGCCCTCTACCGAAAAGAGAGAACACTGCAAGTGACATTGCAAGCGACCCGAAGTGAATGAGGCGGAAGTCATTCACTTTTCGGGTCGCTTGCAATGTCACTGCAGTGTTCTCTCTTTTTCGGTAGAGGGCATTCACCGTTAATGCTTCTTTATAGCTTTATTTATGAATTTTATGCATATCATTCAATTTAATTAAAGGTCTGGGCATTCTCGCTCTATTTCAAGCGTGGCAATTCTTTTTTTTATATATTGATGAATTTTAGAAATGTGATTTGATGCACTGCATTTGTACAGGAAATGCTTGCCTTATTTGAATGTTTTTTTTTTTATAAATTTTATTTACATAATAAAATGTTTGTAGCTCAACATTCGTGGGCATACTAAGACAAGGTTATTGTCAGAGGAAAGAAGGCTTTTGGCCCAGCTTTCGTCTAGGCCTCCACTTATTTAAATGAAAGTAAACTTGTTAGTGTTACACAATTTGTGTAACCTCATCACTAACAGAATCCACATGCTTTGGATAAGCTATGGTAGGGCATCCTAGGGCATGATTGGATGAGGTCTGGTGGTTTTCAAAAGAAATTTAGAATGTAGGTTTCTAAAGAGCATTAGCGAAATATGGTTGACTTTTTTTAATCAAATGATTCCTACCATACAGATTGGCAAAAGGTTTGTTGCGGCAGTGTGTGACTCTAGGCTGTTTGTCTGCAACATTTCTTATCAAATCAAAATGCATTTAATGTAGTGACCTTGAGCCAACAGTGCTTTCGATACTAACTGACAGACAGTGGTGTCACAGGTCATGACTGATGGAACGGCACAATGACTTGGCATAATGGTAAGCTTGCTCCGATGGCTTTATTGAGATGCTTTGATCGACAAAGGCGCAGCATAATGGAAGACAGAAGATTTGCAACTGCAAAAGCTGATCCCCGTGAACTGCGCGAGGCTCTGTTATGCGAATTGTTATAATTTTTTTTGAACATTCCTCACTTGACATGTCCCAAGTCTGGCAGATGTAGGGAAGGCATGACCTCTCATAATTCTGTGCATAATGTAAAAAAAAGACATGTTTGTTTGCATGTGGAATTGTGCATATACACTGTATTTTAGACATCGGACTTCTCGTATCCAAAGTGGGTTTGTGCCGGTATGCAAGATTACAAGGAAGGGGAAAATAATGATGATGGAATCCCATATCACCAGGATCATATAAAAACGACTGATTCAGAATGCTGTTATCTGTTTTGTTCCACCTAACACTATACTGGGTGTCCCCCGCTACTATACACGACCAGCACTTCTAAGGCATTGCATGTCGAAATATAATTTGGCGACCAATTCTACGATCACTGTGGCACTTCACGTAGCTTATTATTTTTATTTTGTTTGATTTACTAACTTATATTTACATTTTATGTTCAATTTGTGGGCCCAGATGAATATAGTGCAACAACAACAAAAAAGTCGAAACATCTTCATATGATGATGTATACAATCATTTTACACTGCTATCAAGTCATGAGTCTAAAACAATTGGCAAGAGCTAAAAATTATTAGTGTGTGATAAAACGAAAACAGTGGGTGTCGGCATGAAGCAT